>CM068306.1:44387893-44690393 GCA_034768735.1 Schistosoma mekongi
AATAATAAATTCTTGGATTTGTATTTGAAAGTATTTTGTATATTAACAAATTAACTGGTTTACTACATAATACTATTAATCTGCTATCTTTAAAAATGCCCAAGTACAATAGCCACTTAGATACAGCATATCAGTAAATGAACTGCAAATAATGAAACAGGACAATGTTTTATGAAAATGGTCATTTCTGCGTTGGTTTATCGAGCACACGTTACAACTTTATTAGAACTAAAACAAGCTAACCTGGATTAAGTTGTAAAGCTATACATTCTGCAAGTCAGAAATATTAGCACCTGCGAAGTTGTTTAGCCGTGTGAAATTTCCATCATCTAAAAGTGTTTTGGAGGGTAACTATCTTAATATTAAGATTCGAAAATTGACCTACAATATTCCACAATCTTTTACCAACTAGTCAAAGAAATGAATGAGATAGATCCACTCAAATCCTGGAAAAAAATAGTCTCCAACTACTCTAAAAATCACAATGGTGCCTTTTGAATATCCACTACATATAATCTGGATTATATATCGCTCAACATATGACCACCTAAAAGTGATACATTGACGCGTTAGCAAACAAGATCCCCTAAATTATTAACGAAGTTTTCACAACCACACGAAATTCCGTGAAGGATACTAAGTCATATCCCTAAAAGATAATTTCATCGAAATCAAAAAACATGATTCAAACAGTCTCACAGTTAGGTTGTTTTAGACATCACGACTATAAAAACGTACATCGGATTTTGCCATTTGACCTCGTAATGCCTCTTTGATAGACAATGATGCTTCTAGGACCTGTTTTTGGTGCAATTCCGACTCATACCTCCGATTGTTAACTATCTTTATTTCATTTGCTAAATGGGTCAGAACTGACTCAACTTGAACGCCCCATGAATCCAACTTTTGACGAAGTTCGACTATCTGTTAAACGGTGAAATACAGTACTTTCTTACCTGCTCAGCACGTATATCACGCCCGATGGCTGAGCTGACCTCCAGCAGAGCTTTCTGTTGGTCTAGTTTGCCTGTTATTGCTTCAAGATAGAAGAGTTCGATGATGAGGTCTTCCAGGTCTCGTGAAGATGTAATATTAAGCTTTTCAAACAAAAGACTGTATGGTATGTGTTTCTGGTTGTGTGCCTCGTCAATTATTGACAGTTGCTTTAGCTTTCGAATTTGAGCAGGTCGTAAATTAGGGTAATTAGATCCACTGACAGCGAGCGTTTCAAATGTGCCATAACAAAATAGGTTCATCAGGTCATAATACTGAGAATACTCTCCATTCTCGATAGCTTTAATTTTCGGGTGATCGAGAAACTCTCCAAAGACAAACAGACCTCAGGTAAGTAAGAAAATATCCCAAATTAGAAGACAAACCTGGACATTCGGTGATAGATTGGATGATCTCAGGCAGTTTGGATACGTCTAAACTCGACAACTGACTTAAAAATAACTCTGTCTTATCCGAAGACATAATGCGCTGTGAACGAACCTTGGAGAATTCAGCCCTTGGTAGTTTATAGATTAGATTGAAGGTACGTGTGTTGAGGTGTGTAGAACAGCGTGTAGGAGGATCTTGGAAAGAAATAAATAGACTATTTAATAAGTCCACCAGATGAACTTACACTAATTATGAAGGCGATCTATTCGAATAAATGAAACAAAAATGAAACAGGGACAATCTAGTAATCGAAATCAGAAATTGGCTGAAACAGATTCGAATGAGTTACAATCTTGAAAGGCAAATACCCATCAAAACCTTTAAATGAATGTTATGCAAAAGGTTTAAAAGGCACTAGATGGAATAGAAATGGCTTTGGTTGAGTTTCAACAAAGCAAGTCATCCACGCAGACTGAAATAAAAGGTAAGGGTGATTTAAAACTTGACAATGGACTCGGTTTATGAGTTATGACAGAGTCTTGGTTGACGAAAACCTGCATTAAATTGCTTTCCAGAAGGTATCGCTGGGAGTCCCTTTTTATTTTTACTCTGTTTCGACTGCTGCTGACGTCACTGTACATAATAAACAGTTAAGTAGACATTCATCACTGGTGCTATGTTCGCTTTAGTAGATACTGCTAGCCGATGTTTGGTAAAGCATTAGCACTATTGCATGGGTTGACAGAGTACAGAAAAAACCACCTCCTCTAGATAACAAGTCTAAACGGTTTGAATCTTATTTTACGCCTACGCACATATATGCTTTTCTACTCATTCACTATTATTACCAACTCCGTGTCGTTTGGGGTCTAATCGCACGAACTGCTTTGGAAGGACATAATGCGAAACCGGGTTTCCTCTAAGGTATCTTCATCATTGGTACCTATTTACTCATACCATAAATTTGTTGCTAACAGTAAATAGTAAGGTTAATCAGCTCAATCTTCAGTCTGATTTAAAGTAGAGATCTATCTCGGCGATAGTTATCGTCAGCCGATGTAATAGTTATGAGTAAATCTCCACTAATATACCATTTTTACTAGAGGAACGACAAAAAGATCTAGAATTAGATGTAAGTCACTACTTGGAAATCGTTCTATACTGTAATGCTTTTGGTGATAAGTCCTTATCAATACTACTGCCACTCCACAATCTATTTACTTTTATGAGTGACTCCTCATCTTCACTGTGTGCAAGCAACAAGTCTTTATCCTACGCGATTATTTTGGAGGCTTTTAGTTTGCGCCTTCCAGGACTAAACACCTCCAAGAAATGTACTTCGCCGAATAAACTCATAGAGGAATTATGCTTTTTCGTCGAATAAACAGTGACTAATCCATCAAACAAAACTAGCCTCACCAATAAACGCTTTCAAAGAGAAACTGAGTCTTTACTAGACATAACACTTCAATGATTAAAGCAAGCCACCAAACCTAGTATCCATACTTCTGAAGACAGAAAGATGGAAGATGTTTCTGTAAATGTGCACTCATACTTAAAATATCTCATTGAAAAGTCGGTGAATTGTTCATCACCTGATATGTGACTTTTTACAAGTTTGCTCATGCTTATTTTTGAGATTGTAATGAGTTGTCGTGGTGTTTCCTTGAATTGTTACGAATTGGTTGCTGATGAAATTCACACCATTTTTTTAGATACACGTTAAAATCACCTACATAACTACTTTCTACACTAAATCTTATAATACCACTTTAACATAAGGCTCATTCATGAAGAAAGTGCAACTTGCATCCCGTTTTGTGTTAAGATATGCCTCTTTAAGACCAGATAACATTTGTGTAGTAGTTTTTTATTTAGCAAGTGTAAGTATCATATGACCTATTTACTCCTTCATTACATTCGTACTCTTATTACCAAGACCACAAAGCACGCTTATCCATGTAAGCATCGATACTATAATTGTATCGGTCTGTCTGTCTATTACCCTAATCACATGTACTATATGGTCTTACGTACTAATATATTATTCGATCTTCACACATAATTAGTTCTCCTTACATTTACTTCCTAGGCTTACCTGTATTTGAGGCAATTACATTCTAACAGAATGATATATTTCTTGTTTTTTTGTCAAATCAGCCTCTTGACTTACTAGGATTGAGCGGTTATTGAAGTTCAGAATACTATTGCTATTCTCCTACCGAACAAGCTACTGCATTTAATCGAGTATCGATTTTGACTATTATCCCCACAATCTGATGGAATAATAAAAATTCGTCGGAAAACGATTAGCTCCTTCTTTTTTTTCAGCGCTAAGAGGTCGCTTCATACTACACAAGACGTTTGATATCTACTTCTGTCATAATGTAACTCTTCAATGTGCGACTAGAACCTACCCTCCAACTTTTGTGTCACAAGGTCGTTCCAAGGTCTAGTTCGCAATGGACGCTACATAAATAACCAATTTAAAACAACGTTTGCTATTCCATCATCTTTATGTACTACAATATCAACAGTCTGTGCAACAATCAAACATTACTAGTGTCATATGTTTTTTTCTGATCATGTCTGTAAAAGTGCCTTGATCCTGTATCAGGAAATAAAATATTATTATTATTACTACTTCTGCGATTCTTGTCGTAAGAATATACAAATATATAACGCATATAGTAACAGCAACAAAAAAAATCTAGAATAATATAATAAATATTCAAAACAATTAGAAATGCACTTCTGAATAATGTTGACTCCAACTGTAACACGAAAGATCGCTCAATTGTTTTAGAACCAATGGCTGATAACAATGAAACTGTATTCAGCGAAACAGCACCCGGTGGTACCAATGCTCGACTTCCTTGACAGTTTTTGTGACCAACTGTGTTTCTCTTGCCGATCAATTCAGTAACATTTCAGACTGATAGTGTTTTTTACCGTGTTAATTCGTGACTGTCATCAGTCTACTGATTGTCACTGATGGCATGTTTAGCTAACGGAAACTTGTTTTCCGAAATATCTTAGTTTTATCTAGTTTAGGTTTGAGGCTCCACTATATACAAATGTTTATAGTGTGATAAGTGACATAGGATTAGTCATACATACGCGTTGGTTTTGGTGATTAAATAGGCTTATAACTCCTCAAGTTTATGGTGAAATAAACCTCTCACACTTGAGCACACTTTCTTTTACAGTCCATGTTACTATAGCCTCCCTCTGCTTAGTTGTCTAGTCAAGCAACGAGTAAGAGACATGAAGTGCACCCGATATATGACCAAGTTATGTTTACAGTATCACCAGGGCAACTTCTAAAGATTGAACCCACTCTTTCGAATGAGAATAAATCAGAAGGCAATTAAGGATGGAAAGGAAGTTATATTCGATTGTGAATAGAGCGGTAATGGAAAAGCAATGTCTAGGCTAGCAAACTAGAGAGAGGGTTGCTTTCCGCGGTACGGCGTGACGTGATCTGGCGATAATGAGTGGCCGAGCGCGCTCGACCAGTAGTGTCCGCTAAAATAAACATGGTCAGCATCAATGTCGAGGACCTATGTAACTATTTATTTTGGGGATTATTTACCGCCACAAGTCTATGACCTATCGTGAGTAACCCACTTATATCTAAGCGAAGACATGGTGGGTGGTAACATATGTTGCTGAATAAACTTGAGTGTATGAGCATGGAAAGCTGGATAATTAACTCTCTATATTCCTATTTCTTAGTATGAGGACAGTATACTTTGTACAATGGAGAGTGTTCTGCTCATCTATTAAAGAAAGTTGGTTAGCCCCAAGGTTCTGGTGTTTCCCGTTCTTTTCTTAATTGTCTTGAATGACTTGCCCTCTTCTATGAACATACTTTTGTTAAATACGCAGATGATATTACTATTTGTATGCCAATTTCTTCCTTAAATTGTAGTAAAATGAACTGTTTCTTAGCGAATGCTGAATGATGGTCTAGTATGAATAGTCTTCAGCTTAATCTCTCCAAATGCCAGCCAGTTAGTTTCAGTCTTAGATATGAAAAGGACCTAAATGCTCTTGTGCATTCACAAGATGTTTGTAAAATTGGAAACCGTATGATTAAAACTACGCTGGATGTTACTTATATGAATGCAACTTTCACTTCTGTCTTTGTATGCTTTGCTAACGTCAAAGATGGTTTTTTCCGTTTAGTATGTTATGTGAAGCGATCACATAATTGTGGTATTACCAGGCACTTATTTTTTAACATTAAATATATATGCATTATTTTTCAGTAGTGTACATGGAAGAGCAACTTGTTGGGACATTATGCTAAAAATTCATACTCTACTAAACATACTACTCAATGAAGTTATTATTATTATTATTATTATTAACCCCTAGACTTGCCCCAATATGTTACTCAGGCACGATGACCAGACTAATTTATAAAGAAGCTAATTAATCATTCACACTCATGTATTATTATAATATAAACCAATAATATATGAGATATATGTACAGGAATTGGTATTTCATCTCACATGTATGTCACATGATATCGATCAATCATATGTTTTCTTCCAGGCACGTCAAAGAGGTGATGTACGTCATGTGCTAAGTCCAGCGAGCCACATAGTATTACATAGTGTTTTGAACAACCAGTTGAAAACTTTGCATTCAGATGGTTATCAGCAATGTATTAGCTCAGTATACATAAACATTTTAGCGGAACCTCTGGTACCTAAATGTAACTTATTTCACAGTCTTTTTCACTTGATTGTGAAAAGTTTCAGTAGAGTGTTGACCGACGTCTATCTGTTTCAGATGTGGAGCCACCCTATGAGGTCTGCATTCCTGAAGAGTTGTGAAACCAAAGCCGTTCCTCAGAGAACAGGTTCATTCTTTTAGTAACACTAACACAGTTTTATGATTAAAGCTTTACTTTTCACATCTAGGGTATCTGAAGTCGTGGTCGTTCGAAACTAGAGTTATAAAGTAAGTATTTTATCATCTGGAACTTTACCTGGCAGCTTTTATCCAGATGCATCCGGCCTTAAACTCACCGGTTTGAGAAGTGCAATTAATAACAAAGAAACACTATCTCAACAAAGGTCTCGTACAACTTTTGTTTGAAAACTTGCTAAGTATGCCAAGGTTTTTACACGCAAAGCCCATAGGCTTTAAGCTTTAAAAGGTCAAGAACTTATGTTTCCAGACAAAAATATGACTTTTAAGATACTCGCCTTAGTTTTATGGAAGAAACCTTTTAGGCGTTACCTACTGTAAAACTAACCATTCCACAGCGTCGTTAGATAGTACATCCATGTTGGGAACGAATAGCAGAAATGTCGTTATATTATGTATCCTCTGAGTATGCTGCGAGGCCACGATAGTTAATACGCCTTAAATAGACAAACAGAATCAGTGTGCATCTAGGTTTCCGAGAGGCAGTGATGGTTATTACTAATACGTTCGATTGTACGAATAATAATGGGCCCCATACGATGGTGAATATAAAATATTGGGTTACTTACAAAGCTTATGGGTTCAGTCCATATTGCATGGAGAGGGAGGATCTGGTTACAGCGAATGAATGGATTTTCGAAAAGGTGGGAGGCAAGCCCTACCTTCTCTTGCCCTTGGCGCCACAGTTTTGGTCTGTATAGATTTATTAGTAAGGGTTACTCTGTCACATCTTAATGTTGTAAAATGAGATTTGATTGGTTTGGGTCGAATTGTGTGGTACATTGATAAGAACTAACCTTAATACGACAATGTTTCGTTTGTTGTTTGCCATTCAGTATGTGCAAAATAGTTTTCTTAAACAGAAACAACCTTTATCAATGTAGTTAGGATCTTTATGTCTAGTTATATCGGCTTGGGTTATATCCAGCGTCTCCATGTAAATTTAGTGTGGAGCTCACACCCCCCCCCCACACTTTTACATTTTTCTATCATTCGTGTTGTGTCGGACGACCAAAGAAGAGTGAAAAACTTCCAGAACTGTATTTTAGAGAACTAATTCATTTATTCTGGTCGTAAATAATGTAAACATTGCATTTCTATCATTGTTATGTTCCTCTTACTCTATCCTCCCGGTTAGCATATTTATTATTAGCGTATTGTCTCTCATTATGAACTATAGTTAATTAGTTGTGTACAAGTTACCCCAGTCCACTGCCACAATCTCTTCTGTTTTGCATTAATGTAAAATCCCTAATTGGTTTGCTGTGCGGTCTAAATTTGTGCATATATAAATGCATAATTGAAATACAATATGACCAGATTTGGACTGGGTTGGATTGTTGGCTCGTAGCTGTTGTCTTCTCTATTCCGGTTTTGGAGACTAGTAGTCATGGGACAGACGTGTCCGTATTTCTAATTGGCAGTTATCAAGGTCACTGTGTATCATTTTTTCAATATATAACAATCTGATACACAAATGCATTTTATTAAAATGAAGTGTTCAATAATTTTCTGGATTTCAAATTACGTTTGAGTTTTTCACCAAGTCGGTCTAACTGCTCTGCAGTTAGCAGATCATTCGGAGACTTTGGTATCAAGCCATTCGATATAAGCTTATGACGTGACTTAGTTGGTTGCAATCAAACCGCTGGTAAGTTCATGTCATTTGATAGACCTGTCAACGTATATTCTGCAGAGTTAGCTGTATTATGATTAGTATATATATATATGGAACGTTGTCTCAGGTCTTCACAAGAGTTACAGTCTTTTGAGGTAAGTTTCTCCCTCAGTAATTATGTGTTGGAAGCTTCTAGGTGAGTTATTAATTGTTAGTTGGTCCTTAGAATATTTGTACTCAGTCGAAGATAATTTTTATGCACACATTTTTGGGAGTGCTGCCCTTAATATTATTGACGGAAATTACAATTTTCTGCACCAGACAGAAACTGTTTTACGAAATGAGTTAGTTTAGAGGCACAACACACTAGGTGGCTTGGTGAACTTCTGCCCTTTCCCTACGACATGAAAACGAATATTGTGATGCTAGTACGACGGTTTCAAACCGTTGTGGATGGAATATAAAAGGCTTTTTCTTTACGGGCCTCCTTGTCTGGTAGCAATGAATCACCAATTCTACCAGCTACAAACCTTTTGTAAAAAGGGAAACAAGGTGAATGAAGGTAACATCAATATGAGGGAAGTGGATGACATTTTGTACATGTCTCATAGGGTAATAAGCATTGGAGATGTGCCGAACTCGGGTACTTCAGTTCCACGGCTGTAGTGACACCGCAGACGTTTGTTTCCATTTGCTTCTGCACATCAACTCCTTAAGTTGCTTAGACCATTGGTTGAACACTTTCATGTTTAGCTTGTGTAATCACTGTCTAAGAGTTCTATTGAGTAGTTATGGTGTGTGTTACATCGCGTGATAACACTTAGATGCATACAGCGAATGTGCTAATCCTTCTAAGCTCAACTCCATTTCAGCAAAATTAATGTCGACACTAAGGGGTTCTTCCATATCATAATAGACAAATTGTACAGTTACTATACATAAAACCTGTATTCCTTAAGTAACCCTGAATGTCAATGGCTTTCACAATAGGATAATTATAGTTCTGAAATTCACGTTCTGCATTCTACTCCCTCACATACGTACTTGCAGTGAATGATACGTTTGGTGAATATAGTCGGATACGCCAGTGATGTCTAGTTCATCCTCAAGTGATTACAGCAATCGACAGGAGTTACCAAAGCCTCTCAGTAAAAAGCTTTGTTAGTGCAAAGTAGTGTTTCGTTCTGGAGTTATTTTGATTCTGGCTTCATATATAAGCACTTGATAAGCCGTTTATTAGCATTACAGGGTATCATGGAGGCTTACTAGTGATTATCATTGTCAATGATGGCCTAACTGTAATCTGATTGACATTTTATTTGTGTATACTGTAATAAGAGTAAATTTAAGTAAGTTATTTTGTCTCAGTTCAATTATGCGCATTTACGTTTAAGAATTTAGCTATTTATCATTGACTTAAACGTGCTTACTAAATATATCCGCAAACAGACGACTAAACTAGAAAGGCTCCCCACCCGAGTTCGCGATGGAGTTGTTTAACTATTCATTTCGGACGACTTATTAAACAGTTATTACTATGCATTTAGGCTTAGCATTAAAACATAATTAATGAACGTAAGTAAAACCTCTTCCGGAAAGAAGGGAACACTGGTATAATAAGACAAGATTTCACTAATCCTCTAGACCGTTCCAATCCTAGGATTGTTTTGCATTTTCCTGTAAGCGCCTAGGATTATAAATCGGCTAGGTTCACCCCATGGGTAGCTGATATAGGAGGACTATTGATAATGTTTGGCGTGCTTCAATGTATACCCCAAACTTATAAACTACATTCATTAATGCTATAAACGCATATATGCTAGTTTCGGTTGTTGCCACGTCAAGGAACTCATGAGCTCCAACCACTTACAAATCAACAATAGATAGTAGTGCGGTACAGCTTACTTAATTATACCGGTAGGTGAAAGCATCCACCGGTGCAAAGCGACGTTAGTGTAACTTTATACTTTTATAAACAATACCCTCGGTTTCCGCCGTTTCCGATCATACATATTCCACGCAAATGGTAAATTCACGAATTACAGACCAATTTTGAGTACAGAAAATCCACAGCATAAAAAGTAGTTATGACAAGAAAAAAACAATAAATTCAGTAGATATAGCTATCATCATATGGCAGTAATCAACAAATATACACACCACATGTCTCGGCAACAAAATTTGGAGTTCACTTTTCCTTGTTAGCTAAAACGGAAATTTAAAATACTATCTATTCATATTTAGTGAAGTGGTAACTTTACGGAGAGAGTAAACTAACGTGTTTATCGAAATCTGTGTACTCAAGTATTTGACATTCGATTACAAGGTCTTCGTTTTACTTGTATCGCCTATGACCACTTTAAATACGCCTAAAATCCATACTATATCATTTTTCTGTTCTTGGTCAGACCGTGTAAAAATTACTGGACATCCAAGAACACAGTTAACCGTTACTAAGATCTAAAACAACTTGTTAATCGGCGACACCAGACAACTA
This sequence comes from Schistosoma mekongi, assembly GCA_034768735.1. NCBI lineage: Eukaryota > Metazoa > Platyhelminthes > Trematoda > Strigeidida > Schistosomatidae > Schistosoma > Schistosoma mekongi. The sequence goes on from CM068306.1 coordinate 44,398,339, forward strand.
AAGGTGCATATTTATGTCCTTCTGTTAGTGTTATGTGTTAAATCAATAGGCACCACTTAAAGGAAACCTTTATATGTTCGTATTCAATCGTAAGTAGTAGACGCCTCACGATTTGTTCGATATCCTAATTTACTAAAATATTTACACACTTATCCAAATCCTCGTTATTAATTTACCACATCCTAACCTGAAGTTTACATGCAAACAACTTACCCCTTTCATAATTATTCAAGGTGATAGTTTTGCTAATATTCTTATCAGCAAAACAGATGATTTCAGCAGGGTTTAGGAGGATGTTGTAGCGGTAAATAATCCCCAAAATAAATAGCTACATAGGTCCTCGACATTGATGCTGACTATGTTTATTTTAACGGACACTACTAGTTGAAGGTTCTCGGTCAGGCATCACCACCAGATCACGTCACGCCGCATCGTGAAAAGCAACCCTCTCTCTAGTTTGCCAGCCTAGACATTGCTTTTCCATTGCCGCTCTATACACAACCAAATATAAGTTCTTCTCCCCCTTCCTGCCTTCTGATTTATTCTCATTCGAAAGAGTGGGTTCAATCTTTAGAAGTTGCCCTGGTAATACTGTAAACGTAACTTGGTCATATATCGGGTGCACTTCAATTTGAATCGCTGTGAATACTATTTTTACTTGGCTCCTAGTAAGGATCGTTAGTCAAGTATTTTTGTCACACTGGTTGCTATATAATGTCTTGCATATTGTCATAATGAATCCGTTGTACTCACATAGAATTTAGAACGTGGCTTTGCAGCCAGTGAACTTGGGTATTAATTTAATGGCCGCAGTAGCGGAAGTAAACGACATGATAATAATGAAATTCTTATAGGCTGAAAAATCAAGCATTGATGTAATATTTAAAGGCGGGAAAAAATATACAATGAAGGCAACAAGCACTTCAAAATGGTTTACAGCTGGCAGGGCTAACCATTGTCATTTGCTCCTTACTGATCACCATGATAATTAGGCAGGATTTGAAAGGCAGTTGGATATAACAATGACCATTAAACTACCATTATGGAGTTAATAAGGTGTTATTACTCGGCGTTTACTGCCAAAGATTTGCTTAGTCTGTCCCCTTAACTTCGTAACCTGAAGTTTACATGCAAACAACTTACCCCTTTCATATTATTCAAGGTGATAGTTTTGCTAATATTCTTATCAGCAAAACAGATGATTTCAGCAGGGTTTAGGAGGATGTTGTAGCGGTAAATAATCCCCAAAATAAATAGCTACATAGGTCCTCGACATTGATGCTGACTATGTTTATTTTAACGGACACTACTAGTTGAAGGTTCTCGGTCAGGCATCACCACCAGATCACGTCACGCCGCATCGTGAAAAGCAACCCTCTCTCTAGTTTGCCAGCCTAGACATTGCTTTTCCATTGCCGCTCTATACACAACCAAATATAAGTTCTTCTCCCCCTTCCTGCCTTCTGATTTATTCTCATTCGAAAGAGTGGGTTCAATCTTTAGAAGTTGCCCTGGTAATACTGTAAACGTAACTTGGTCATATATCGGGTGCACTTCAATTTGAATCGCTGTGAATACTATTTTTACTTGGCTCCTAGTAAGGATCGTTAGTCAAGTATTTTTGTCACACTGGTTGCTATATAATGTCTTGCATATTGTCATAATGAATCCGTTGTACTCACATAGAATTTAGAACGTGGCTTTGCAGCCAGTGAACTTGGGTATTAATTTAATGGCCGCAGTAGCGGAAGTAAACGACATGATAATAATGAAATTCCGGGCTTTCCTCATTCGATTTGTTTTTCTCTAAAACTCAATGGGTATACGTCAACTATGCATGGTACTAGACACGCTTTAAGCAAATGCAACTAACTTTTTGAAATAGATTTGCAGCTTTATGAGCTTTATTTCGTGTTGTGTAATGTTGATTCTATGTAATCCTGTCGAAAATACTCCGCAGTCTTAACCATTAATGTTCTTCGAGGACTTGTGGACTGTGACTGACGCTCCATGATGTTGTAGAGAACAGAGTATGCTCATTTTCTTACGTTCTTCATGAAATACATAAGCTACAAGCTCCTGAAAGCTCTTTGGAGCAATTCCGAATACATCTAGGAACTCTCAACTACTAAGAACATTAATATCAGCTCTTCGATGCTTCGAACTCCGAAAACTTCAGACTGCTTTCTAAAACCAGAAAAAACAACAGTATGCAAAAACGGCAATTTTTTAATACTTATACACCAAACATCCATTAGATACACCAGCCCAGCGACATAAAATACCATCAGCATGTAAAACGTTAGATGAATAATGAAATTCTTATAGGCTGAAAAATCAAGCATTGATGTAATATTTAAAGGCGGGAAAAAATATACAATGAAGGCAACAAGCACTTCAAAATGGTTTACAGCTGGCAGGGCTAACCATTGTCATTTGCTCCTTACTGATCACCATGATAATTAGGCAGGATTTGAAAGGCAGTTGGATATAACAATGACCATTAAACTACCATTATGGAGTTAATAAGGTGTTATTACTCGGCGTTTACTGCCAAAGATTTGCTTAGTCTGTCCCCTTAACTTTAGATGCAAACCTTCAGAATATAGTGAAAACTTTCCTGAGCAAATATTTTTTTAACTGCACCCATCGTTCTAGGTAATTTTTTTCAAGAAACAGACAATACAAGGCAGGGACTCTCAGAAGTGGTCTCGAAAGAGATATACTTACAGCGCGTCCAGATTTAAATAATAATAATTGCCAGATCATAATATGTCATCACATCACTGTTTAATCAATGAATAACATAAATAGATATCACCTGTGAAATTAACCTGAAAGAGAATACAGATCCCAGCATCTAGGGTATCAAAGTTCGGTAAAATATAGAATCTAAAAATTTACTGTTTCTTCTACTAATTTTTTTAAATAACTTGAATAATATACTGTTTGATATCAACACTAAGTATGACGATTGAAGGTTGAATCAAGAGGCGCTTAAATATAGAAATGGCGCTCGTAGGACCGAAGTGTTCGGTAGTTCTTCTACTTCTCAGTATATGGGGGATATTAATGCTTGTAAGTTCCTTAAGGTCAGTCCGGGTCAGAAGAAAGTGTTTCTCGTCTATTTTTAGATTGTCGTCCTCAAAGCATAGTTCGTCCGTAGCATTAATTCAAGAGGATAATCTCACTACTTAAAAGCTAGTCACTTGCAATAACCTCTCAAGTAAGGTTTGTGTCGCTGAAAGCGGACAATTCAATTCTTGAGTCAATCATTTCCAGTTGACAACTTTTTTTCAATACCGTCGTGCGATAACACGTAGTGTTACCTTTAACTGTACCTGAGTCGTGGATTGTTGTACTGTATTACAGTCACTAATAAACAAGAAACCTCAGAGTTAATTGCTCCTAAAGTGGACTACATTTGTCGCTACAACTTCGTTTGACGCACTACATTATTCAAGGCTTGTCTGGTGGTTTCTATTTTTTAACATTCATAGGGATCGCTCATGTACGGCGTTATAGTAACCAAGTTACTGAAATCCCTATTCCTTGTTAGATGTCATAGCTTCCTAAAAGTTGGCCTATAGTTCGTATGACCAAATATCATCTGGTGCTTGTCTCCTTATAGGCCATGTTTTGTTTCTTTGGGCACTAAAACAATTTAAAAGTGACTTCATGAATTATGCAACTCGGAATGAAATATGTCATTTAGGTCGGTGAAACTAAACTACACCGCTGACCTTGAGGTACCTTTTAGCCAATGAGAATGCAGTGGTAGATAAAATCATTATTTATTATGAAAAACGAAATTTTTTAAAGACAATTACACAGGATATACTGTTTTTACATGATTTATGAACTTTTGCAAGTTGGAGACGGGTTCATTTATTTTAAATTCAAAATATGAACGATATAGTGTGTAGTTTAGTTTCACCTTTAGGTCAAGTATAGATACGGTTAAACGTGGAGTTCTTCAAAACGAAACAATGTGTTAGTTCATTTGCTTTGTCACTTCGTCGTGTATTTTAATTCATGGTCCGTTTTCATGCAGTAAACGGAGTAATCCTTTTGACTACGTTGATGCATTTTGATCTAACGAAGTTTTCTAAACAAAATCCTAGTATCATGGTGTTAACTAGTAACTGACGATATATGTCGTCCATTTTGTAGTCCACACTGAGGCTAGCTTGTTGTTACCACTAACAATCGTGTTCTGTTTGAAATGTAAGTCCATCCCTAGTGATTTGGCTATCTTTGAAGTTTCCAGTATGCTTAAACCCTTTTTATTTTTCATATTTTAATATCCCCTGTTTATTAAGAAGTATAACTTAAAATCTCTAACACATTATTAGGGTCGGTGACTTAATAGTCGATTGTTCTTCAACTTCATCTAGATATAGAACGTCGAGGTGATTAAACTTATCAGTAGCTTGATTTATCTAATCCTACCATCAACCGAACATTTTTACAGTCACCCTATGTAGTTTAAGATTTCTATTGTATCTGGTTTTGTTGTGTACGTATTGACCTGTATTAGTAATAAGGATCGTAAAACCTGTATGCTATATATGTCTAAGTTACCACAGCTGGATGAAATTATCAGGGCGAATGTCAAAGCAGTAGTGGTAGCAAAACAACAATAAGAATAGAGAATATGATTCGAGAAGTATTCACCCGTGGAACAGGATATTCGGGATAATTTTTGAACCTATGATCTAGGTGTAGACAAAGAATCTCCATTAAGACGACCGTATCGCACTACATATCTAACTACTGATCAGGGTTATTGCGAGATCCTTAATCAGGCACTCTACACTTTCTAACAAAGCTTAGACCATTAGTCAATGGCTTTATGGACAGGTGTCACGTTTTGGTTTTGGCAACTCATCAACGTGATTCTAGACTATTCATCAAGCCGGTGGTTGGACATGTACTAACTACCTAAGTTAATAAAAACCCACTATCTCACCAAAAGATTTTCCATCCCTACTAGGTACCCTGTCTCTAACCCCAACATACATGAACAATTGTCCAGAAACATGACCAATTTCAATTGTGCTTTATCATTAAGGGCTATGATTTATAACCATGATGCTAAGCAGGGTGAACTGCTGCGCGAACATGTCTACTTACCAGGTATTGAAAATTTTCAGAAATCAAGCTAGGTTTCCCCAGATACCAGGGCTCAGGTTCTTTGGAGTTAAAGAGAGTGATCGGTACGCTCAACTACTTTGATCTTTACCGACTAGACAGATACCACTGAAATCCATTTGTTTTCCTTAGCCTCTTGCTTTAAGCCACTGCCAGACATCACATGTTTGATTAATAAGTTAATTTCGTTTTGGGTTTATATTACTTTCATGGTCAATTAGCTTCTCTATCTATTCCTGAAATGTACTCGTGACTTGTTTTATCGTCGGGTTGATCTTTACGGTTTCTACTTTCTGTGGCTTCCGGCTCCCAAAAATAAAGAAGAAAATGCATTAGATTAAGAGGCTTTCCATAAAATATTAACTTTTCTTCCCTCAGGACTGTAGTCATTAATACTTAGCTTTTGTATTACTTCTAGGTTCTTTGTGGTATCCTGGAAATCTGTCGATTTACGTATAGTGACTTATTATTTTAATGTAATTTGGCTCTCGAGATTTTGCGATCGTCTCTAGTTACATGCCAGTGGGGGTTGGGGGGTGGAAATCTTATTTATAAATGGCACAATTTAGATTTTAGGTTTCTATTCGCAATTCATGATCCAGGAGTCCCTTGAGGATTATTGAATTAGTTGATTTATGATCTTTAATCATCAACACCCTCTTCTGCTTTGCGTATTCTGATTTATGTAAAAATCCTTTGGACCTAATGGTTCCCATAGTATTATTGACCTCTAATTCAGTCATATTAAAAATGAGCTTTTATAATAATCTGAAATAGAATATCTAAATTCATATTATAGGCTTTCTGGACCACTTTCTCAAATTAAAGGCATGCGTCAACATCTCAGTCGCTATTATCTCAGATTATAATCGTTTGGTGTATTTCCATGAAGAGTATGAAAAATACGAATGTAGATGTTTAGTGTCTGTCGGAACGTGAAACTTGTAAAATCCACTTTATGTGTATAAGGTGTTGTAATTAAAATATATTCGAACCAATTACAATAGTATGGCAAAATTATAGTGTGTAACCTTAATAACTCCTAATCAGTGGCCATATACATCTGCCTCGTGACCACCAGTCCCCAAGCCGGAATGAAGAACACAAGACGAATGAGCCAACCAGACAGAAATCATATTGTATTTCAAACACTCCTTTATATACACACAAAATCAGAGTACACCACACCAGTAAGGAGAATAACATCTATGTAAAACGGGAACGATAATGACTAAGGACTGAGGACACAGGTACATGATTAATCGATCATAGTTCCTGAATAAAAAATGATATGACAGCTGTTCATGAGTCTAATGGGAGGTTAGGGCGATGGGGGCATGATAATAATAAATATAAAATAGTCGATTTACGCATACTCAAAATAAATGAAATAGTCTTCTGAAAAGCAGTTCAGAAAGTTAGTTGCTATTCTTGAATCTCCCGATTTAACACCTCCCTTCTTTAAATAAAATGATAATGACAGGGTTCCATTTACTCAAATCTGGGTGTGGTCATGTACAACTACAAATTACTCAGATAGAAAAGAAAACATGTTTACTTACAAACTAACTAAGTAATCACAGTCTACCGACATTCTCTTTCACGAAAAATTATAGGATCTTTTCGTAATAACAAAAAAGTTACTTCGTGACAATGTGAATTTGCTGTTTCTCCCCTATTCCTATAACTTCTGTGTTCATAGAATATAGGGTTGCTACCACGACTCCATATAGACTATCTTCCAGCTGTGATGGTATTTTAGGAAGGCGATTTAGTTAATCTTGTCTTCGTAGTATTCAAAGTTGTTAGCCTGTAGTTCTGACTCTTAACAATCTTTATGAGCACCAATTACAGCAGTTCTCTGACGTGGACTAATGGCCTGCTCACAAGGCGACTCTGGCAATTTCACTCATACTTAGGGGACTATGATAGGGACTGTGTCATGTCCTTGCTCCACTTTTTCAGTGATGGGGGCAGACATTCGCACTTCATTTTGTGGATTGTTTCGAGTGGCACCATCATCTAATTCTAAACTCTTCTAAACTAGACCAAAACATTTTGATATCACTGACTCGAACATTTGAGCTTGAGCAGCTAAAAACGCTCTCTGCCGCTACTGAGACCACAACTCCATCTTACTTTACTTTACTTACTTATGCCCGTTACTCCTCGCTTAGGAGCATAGGCCGCTCACCAGAGTTCTCCATTTAACTCTGTCCTCACCAATCCTTTCCAATTGTTTCCAGTTGCTGCTCATCCTTTTAATGTCTGCTTCCAATTCTCGCCGCAGCGTGTTCTTTGGCCTTCCTCTTTTCCGTTTCCCAACAAGATTCCATGTTAATGCTTGTCTCGTGATGCAGTCTGATGGTTTGCGTCGTGTATGTCCTATCCATTTCCATCGTCTTTTCCTAATTTCCTCTTCGACTGGAAGTTGGTTTGTCCTCTCCCATAATAAGTTGTTGCTGATGGTTTCCGACCAACGGACATTCAGTATCTTTCGTAGGCAGTTGTTTATAAATACTTGTATCCGTCTGATGACGTTTACAGTAATTCTCCAAGTTTCAGCTCCATACAGCAGGACTGTCTTCACGTTCGAATTGAAGAGTCTGACTTTGAGGTTAGTTGATATTTGTTTTGAGTCCCATATGTTTTTCAACTGTAGGAATGCTGCCCTTGCTTTGCCAATCCTTGTCTTTACATCTGCATCGGACCCTCTTTGTTCATCGATGATGCTCCCCAGATATGTGAAAGTATTCACTTCTTCCAGAGTTTCGCCATCAAGTTGAATTGGGTTGGTGCTCCCTGTGTTGTATTTGAGAATCTTGCTCTTACCCTTATGTATGTTCAAGCCTACTGATGCTGAAGTTGCTGTTACACCGATTGTCTTCGCTTGCATTTGTTGGTGTGTATGTGCTAAAAGAGCTAGATCATCTGCGAAGTCCAAATCATCGAGTTGCATCCTACTTGTCCATTGAATCCCGTACATTCCCTCAGATGTGGAGGTCTTCATGATCCAGTCAACCACTAGGAGGAAGAGAAAAGGTGAGAGCAAGCAACCTTGTCTGACTCCGGCCCTCACTGAAAATGCATTTGTCAGTTGTCCTCCATGCACAATTTTGCACTGTGTTCCGTCGTAAGAGTTCCGGATGATGTTGACGAGTTTCTCTGGTACGCCGTAGTGTCGAAGAAGTTTCCATAGTGTTCTCCTATCTACACTATCAAACGCCTTCTCATAATCAATGAAGTTGATGTACAGTGGCGAGTTCCATTCAATTGATTGTTCAACGATGATCCGTAGTGTTGCGATTTGGTCCGTACACGACCAATCCTTACGAAAACCAGCTTGTTGATCTCAAAGTTAAGCCTCCACTGAATCTTTCATTCTGTTCAACAATACTCTGTTAAAGACTTTCTCTGGTATCGACAGTAATGGCGTGATCCCTCTGTAGTTGTCACATTTGCTCAAATCTCCTTTCTTTGGTATCTTGATAAGATATCCTTCTTTCCAGTCTGCCGGCACTTGTTCTTCTTCCCAGATCTTTTTTGAATAAAACGTGGAGTATCCTTGCTGTTAGGTCGATATCTGACTTGAGTGCCTCAGCTGGTATATTGTCAGGTCCTGCTGCTTTCCCACTTTTGATTTGTCTGATGGCCATCTTGATTTCTTCCATCGTTGGTGGAGTGACATCTATCGGGAGATCTGTAGGCGCTGCTTCGATGTCCGGTGTGTTCGGTGGAGCTGGCCTATTTAGAAGTTCCTCAAATTGTTCTACCTACCTATTCTTTCGTTCTTGAATCTCAGTGAGTGTCTTGCTTTCTTTGTTCTTGATCGGTCGCTCTGGCTTACCATGTTTATCTGCCAGTTTCTTCGTTGTGTCGTATAGCTGTTTCATATTTCCTTCTCTTGCAGCCTTCTCCGCTGTCGTTGCAAGGCCTTCGATGTATTTCCGTTTGTCAGCTCTAATTCTCTTCTGTACCTGCTTATTTGCTTCTGAGTATTCAGCTTGAGCCTTGATTTTTTCTGCTCTTGTTTGACTGGTGTTGATTTCTATCTTCTTGTTCCTCCTTTGTTGAATTTCGCTCAATGTCTCAGTGGAGATCCATTCCTTATAATGGTGCTTCTTGCGGCCTAGAACCTCCTGACACGTTGACGTTAGTGCTTCTTTGATTCCTTTCCAGGTATCCGCCATAGTGGTTTCTTCTTTCGGCAGATCTTGTAAGGCTTGGAACCTGTTGTTGAGAGCTATTTTGAATTCGTTGAGTTTGTCAGTGTCTCGGAGAAAGCCTATATTGAACCGTTGTACTGCTGCCACTCCAGTTGTCCACTGCTTCTTTAGCTTCAGTTTCATTTTAGAAACCACCAGGTGGTGGTCTGAAGCTATGTCAGCTCCTCTCCTGGTTCTTACATCTTCCATTGATCTTCTAAATTTTTCATTGATACATATATGATCGATTTGATTCTCAGTAGTATGATCCAGTGAGACCCATATAGCCTTGTGTATGCGTTTGTGGGCGAATATTGTACCACCTATAACTAATTTGTTGAAGGCACATAGGTTTGCAAGTCTTTCACCATTGTCGTTTCTGTCTCCCAGTCCTTGTCGTCCCATGATTTCTTCATATCCAGTGTTGTCCATTCCGACTTTGGCGTTTAGGTCCCCCATCAGGATTGTCAGATCCTTTCCTCGACACTTTGCTATAATTGATTGCAGTCTATCGTAAGACTGATCTTTGTCTTCGTCGTTGCCGTCGTTGGTTGGTGCATAGCATTGGATAATATTCATTGTAATCCCTTTCTTCATTGTTTTGAAAGATGCTTTGATGATCCTGGGTCCATGTGGTTCCCATCCCACAAGTGCATTACGTGCCTCCTTGGACAGCATCAGAGCAACTCCTTGGGTGTGAGGAGCATTTTCCTCTTCGTGGCCGGAGTATAGTAGCGTCTCTCCCGAAGCCAATGTTTTCTATCCAGCTTGAGTCCAATGGGTTTCGCTGATTCCGAGTATTGTCAAGTTGTATCTCTTCAATTCTGCAGCTATTTGATTTGTCTTCCCGCTCTCCCACATTGTTCGAACATTCCATGTACCTATAAAAATATTTGCTCTGGTTGTTAGAAGTGGGGGGGGGGGGCATCGGCCTCATGACTTCCGAAGAATTTCGGCTTTCATCATGAGGCGTCATATATCCTTCCACTCCCAGGGCAGAGTTTAAATGGTTTATCTTGTTTAATCTGGTTTGCGTTTTTTTAGCAAGTTTGAGTTTTTACGGGATGGGGGTGCTAGCCCCATGCCCAACCCTCTTCCTTTACCCGGGCTTGGAACCGGCAGTAACCCTAGGAGGGCTACAGGCAGAGTTACAACTCCATCTGCTCAAATATTATGGACATATTGATTTTTTAATCCCCTTGCACGCGACACAGCCCTATGTGAAGATAATTCAGCCAACAACTAATTACTTGCAAGGTCACTGGTGCCGCATTGATTTGCTAACTGGCCAATTAACTGCACTGATTTCCTTTTGGTCCAATTACTAAAATAACTCTACTTGGAAATGTGTAGGCTTGATATTTGAGTATAAAAATTGGCGACGGGGTGGTCGTATTAAAAACATAGCAAGTCAGTATTGTGTAAAGACTGATAAACATTATAGAACCCGGCATAATATTTCGTTCTTTCAAGTTTATAAATGCACACTTTGAAGATATTTTCTGAATAAGGTTACTGGGTAGTTGTTTAGACACTCGTATAACAATACTTGATTAGACCCTAAAGTAGGGGATGATTTCAAGTATGACTAGTACTCCGAAACCAGACGTAGTTTGTTGGTAACGACATTTCGTTACTGTTCTAAGGTTGATGTTGGTCGATTTAAGTCTCACAATTGCATTCTTACGACTTTTATCTATTAAAAGTCTTGGTTTGAATTGTGATATAAAGCTCAATTATGAGCAACCGACTATGCCTCATCCACTCTTAAACTCTACTGTAGTACTAAAACTTTGTCTCGATGCGGCTTCTGCTGAGAAAGCGTTTTGAAGATGTACCAGTATTGTCTGATCGAGATTCACATGTTGATCCAGGAAACTATAGAAGATGTAGACTTCAAATTGGCAGAAATAAAGACAAAAGTATATTAACTTGTTCTTGGCTGTGGTGTCAATAACTGAACATTTTAGTACTTTGAGCTCGTAGTGACAGTCGCACCTTTTTATTTTATCTTGTCACTGCTTTTGTAAGTCAAACCGTCTTTTACCTTATCAGATAATTGAGATCATGCGCCAGTACTAGGATCTTCGATGACGGGTAAATCCTCCCTGGCCCTTGTTTTATCCCGATTATATAAAATTTCACTGACTCTATAATTTTTCTGTTTACAGCTCCTAATGGGCGTTTTTGCGCGTGTAAATGCAGTCGCATTCTCTGAAGACATACCACTAAATGAGACCGCTTGGGCTAGTAGTGGATATGCTCCTTTACATGTTGAAGAGGCTTATGTAATGGTTTCGAATAACTGTTTTATAGCTGCTGGAATCTACGTTGTTTTGCTGATTTTTTCAGGTGTTCAATATTACTTCAATAAACGAGCTAACTATTTGGCCCATTAAAGCTAACCATTCCATTTACATATGCATAATACTAACCATTTTTTGTAAAATCCTTTCCAGATTAGAACCATTGGTCTATAAAGCCTAGCCGATAACTGTGGACCGTTGTGTAATTTCTAATCAGTAAACCACTTTTGTCGAATTGTATTAATTACGTAGATTGCTACTATACTTGTTGACTGTTTAGAAGATTACTTACGATCATATATTTGGACTTTTACTGTTTACAATTGATAATAGTATGCATAAAATAGCAACCAGTCCATTGTTGGGGAGAAGCATTTAGTCTCTACGCCAAATAGCTCTAATAACTGGTTAGAATATGCTTATTAAACCAGGACTTCGATTGTGCATCTATGTAGTGACTTAGTGGACAGGTTTGCAGCGGTAACAAATAGAGATGTAAACATAAACTTACAATACTATTTTAATATTCAAATCATTATTATTAACACATCTACATTGGGAGCACAGGCACAAAACAAAAACAAGACCGAAGGAGAAATAAAATGTAAGTTCCACATTCAGGATATCACACAACAATGGTTAAATACATTATGGATTCTTGTGGGTAAAGAAAAGTAATAAAAGGAGAAAGCAACTGAAGTATTTAGAGTAGCCCGAGTTCCTGATTTATATGTATATGTAAATTAGTTAGGTTAGACTTAAATCACAAAATGAAGAAATGGCGCTCTTTGTCCGCTAATTACAATTATTATCATTACTGATTTTTTTATTCTCAATGTTTAGTTAATACACAATAGTGCAATGAATTTAAATTATGTCAGCAATTGAAATCATAACATTTTAAGTCAATATCGTCAATAGACTGTAAAGTAACTTAAACAAGACAACAAATATGTATAGATAAAAAAGCTTCGCCAAACTTATAATTCTTTTACGGTAAATAAATAATCTGAAATCATTAAACGAGAAAAGAAGTAAAAGCTGCAAAAAGTAGGCTCATGTATACATATTGATAATGTGAGTATGTTTTAGGAATGATTAAGAGGACACTCCAGCTCTTAATATATATCTGTACTTCGCATAATCAGCAACATGAAACAAGAATATAACGAATACGTATTGAACCTGGTACAGAAAGATGAGGTAGCTGCATAATAGTAAAGAGTGAGTGTATAGTGTGTATTTGAAGACAGAAAAGTACATGACAGGAACTACGACCCTCATTCTGTCTGTAAGCAAAGAATAAGAATGTACAGATGTCGTATTTCTCATAATTGCTGAAAACATCTTGGGAATAGGATATATGTGTTGAAATTACCTAATTTGTACTATCACTGACAATCGCCAGTGAATAGCTTTCTAATCATAATGATTATCTAGTTATGTCATGTGAAACCACTTCAAATATTTGTTGCAGTCTGGAACTTAACAATAAGCGACAAATCTGTTTGATGGAATGGCGCTGGAAACAACACGGCGCTTCATATTCTCATTTTCAAATTTGTTGTGGCTTGATAAGAAAGACGTTATAGGAGGGGAATTCATTGTATCTATAATTGTATGTCTTCACTTCTAGACTGTGTCATTAGGTTCGTCGTCCACAAGTGGCATACTATTTGTTGATTCTATGTTTAGTTCACTATTTGTTGCAATAATCTCACAAGAAGCTGGTTTGTTATGTGGAGGCGTATGATCAGGACGGAATGATAACGAAGAGGGAGGATTACCAACTTTATCCGTCATATTATTTGAAACAGAATCTCCGGCGAAATTCGGTACACTAGCTTCTAAGCCATATTTCGTAGTTTGTTTGTTTAAAGGTTTGACATGATTTATGCCGGGCTTGTAAACCAGAGAATTATCCGACAAGCATGAATTCATTACCAATTGACTTTGAGTAAACAGATCGTTTGATTCCAATAAGTATGGGAGAATTTGAGCAATCGACACAGAACCAAGTAAATCTGTAAATAGAAAAAGAAGTGTTTACTCTGTAATCATAAAATATAATACAATAAAATGTTAGCCAGCAATACAGTAATTTGGTAGCAACTGCTGCGTCACTATTACTTGTCGTGTATTGACAACCAGTGTGTTAATTATCGTGACGACAGTGTGGCTTATCATTCGTTGTGTGTATTTGTTATAGTTTGATCTCAGTTGGGTACTTATGAAAACCAAGGAGCACTTAACGGCTGCTTTATCCCCATACATGACTTCTCAGGAGTGTGTTGTAATCTAAATGCAAGTGATCTTGGAGTAGATGGGTGCAATATCCCTGGGACCTACTATCCTTCAGCTTAATTCACTTCAAGACTAAATAGTTGCAGGATTTTGTTTGATGATCCTAAGGTGAATTTATAACCGACATTCTTCGTTACTCATAAATGCAAGCGAGATACTATCATGTTAACTAAATCTATACTGTAAACCTAATACGTCCAGGGGATGTGCATCAACAATCCAATGGTGCGTAAATTCTGCATTACAAGGTGGATTTTATGCGTGCATGATCGCCGACGATAAAATAAGGAGAATGTATTCACTAGTCATTCTCACGTAGTATAAGCTTATATATTAATGGAACATCCTTCATTTTGAATACGAAGCGATATGCATTCATATTATTTTCTACACAATATGGGTGAAAATGTTCAGTTCAGTAGAGGTCAATTTAAGCGAACTAATTTTGAAAGCTATTAATAATTACCAAATCATATAATGCTATAAAAACATTGCAGTATACCCCATCCAATGTAGTTGGAAGCATACAGTGCAAATCGTATTATTCTTAAACAGTATTAAGGGCATTACCATTATCTCGTCTACATTCCTCCTAATTCCTGATGACTAAATTACACGCATACATATGGAAATTAAAAATTACGATAGAAGAAACGATTAGATAATTGTCTAGTGGGATATAAGTTCGTAATTGGTAAGCGGGAAAATAAACTACACTTAAAACTACTGCGAGGACATATAATTTATTTCTGCAAAGAGTAGTATGCCGACATTATGTAGGGTACTTAAAGTAACATCCAAATCTCAGTGTGATATGAATTGACTTGGGTTAAGCAACCAGCGGAAACACTGGACAAATGATTCATCCTGGTGTGGTTCTCTCCAAGAGTGCTCACCACGACTCAACTTCATTTACGCCGAAGTACTGTATAATCGATCAGATGCATAATACTTCTTTTAGTCGCCACAAGGGTATTGTACACTAACATTTACAAGTGCTACTACATAAAAAAAATGCAATAAAACACTGAAAAAAACACTTACTTGAAAAGAACGCTTCTTCTAAGTCTTTTGGATCTAAGTAACGTAATGTAGATAATAACTGTGTTAGTACCAGAACTCTTTTAATAACATTTTTTGTCTTCTTAGATGGAAAAGAACCAGTACCAGTTGAAGATGTCGCTGCTGCACGTGCAGACAAGAATTCGGAAAACTCACTTAGAACACGTGACTCCATTTCAGTAATTTGTTTGGCTAAATTTGCATCTCCTGCATTAATGCATAGACGGCCTATATAAATGGAGAGTAGAATAAAGTTTGATTGCTGAGTGTGATTAACTTGAAAGAATCATATATTCAGAAAATGATGTATTAACGAAATTGACTAGATTTGATTCTGCTTATCGAGACCTTTATGAATTGAAACTATGGACCAAGAATATCTACCAATGGTTCTGACAATCAATGTACATATAAACCTAAATTCTCAAAATTAACTGGCATAGTATAGTATCACCGATGTACCGGTCATTGACCGGTACTCACCAGTTATGGGTTCGAACACTTGGCTTCTAGCCACATTTAAAGTTTGAGGACAAGTGATCACGACTGCCCAGACTGAAGTAACTGAACTAGGATTCAAATATGAGACTTAATGACTGATAGTCAGATGCCTTAACGACTGAACCACTACTAAGTAATGAAGTAGCTGGTCTAAAATGACCAAGTGAAGCCAACATTCAATTTCACATCAATGCCTCATTTGATATCTTATACAAGAAGAATTATAGAGGTTCTTGCACGTACCACTTCAACTACGGTTTAAATATATCGAGTTGAGTGAATTCTATATAATATTTAACTAGTTTAACGCTACTCATCGGCAATAAGATACAAAAAATCAATTTGATACCAAGATTCAAAAAAGTACCATTTTACCTACCAGAGCTAAGTATGACCATGCATCTAAGATAAGTATATTCATGTGTGTCAACTTCAGCGCCTGAAAACTGTTTCATCAACTGTTCTACCAGTTCTATCACAGCCGTAGATGATGAACAGTTTGTCTTCAAGTATGAAGTATCGATTGGTTCCTTGATGGGTGAAACATGTGACGACGATAATGGATCAAAATTACTTGACTTTAGTGAAACAGTTGGTGTAGTAGCACTCCAGGGAGGATTTGTCGGTTGTTCTCCTGTGATGTGTTTAGCTTATATGATTATAATGTAGATAAAAATGGGAATAAATAAAATAAAATAAACGCTTAACTCTCGTGTAATCAAAAGTATAATTGAATAAGTAAACATATTCAATGCTAATAAACAAAACAGATTTAATGAGAAATGCAATACATTTATCACTATGATCCAAATAAAACCAGAGCAGCAGTGAGACATCTCTATAGAACACAAAGTTAAAGGCACACTGGGACGAAAATGGTTTTTGAAGCACCAACTCACTTTATATACTTAGAAAAGTTGCAAGTTATTATGCGCCCAAATCGATAAAAATCCTTGGTAATTTACAGGCCAGGCAGTGGAAAACATCATGAAATTTTTGCAGAAAATTCACTCAAAAAAGTCATCATTAATAATAAAATTGCAATACACTTTAAAACGAATTAGCCTATATTAACTAATCAATAGTGTATAACATTTATTCGCAAGCCTTGTAGAAGTTTATTAGGAGCCCAAGGATATTATCAACAACATATATATAGCCATTGCCCAAAAAACAATCTTCCATGATTTTTAAAACCTTGAATGCGAAAGCATGGTAGACTAACATGTCGGTCGTATGCAAATATGTTGATACCATGTCATAAACTAAAAACTTCCGCATTTTTCCGTCTAATCTCAGCGTCGATAAATAAAGTATGATAAGGAATTTACTGAGATGATGTTCGCAAAACATGACTAAGCCATCAAAGTGTCTAGTCACCTAGAATACACACTGCGTGATCTCATTATTAGAAACCTAGCATTTTCATTAATTAAGTGCATAGTCCCCAAGCATCCCTAGACAGCCAATCGACACAACCACGTACTTCCTTTAAAGTTATTTTAAGATCATAGCAAACTTGGAGGGAAATGATGAGATTGTGCGACCTTACCTAACTCTACCGTACAATCGGAACAGTCAAGCGAGGTACTTGCTTACCGTCACTCGACCTGAGGTATTGGTATATAGAACTCTCAGTATTAATAAACCTATCAAGTACACCTTTATTCAACGGACAATAGGAGAGCACAATACTGTCCAATGAACCTGAGGTACCTCTGATATTAAGAAATACGATTGATGATATGCAATAAGTGTGGCGGTGTCCCAGTACTTAGTGACGATTACCCGGTTAACAGGTTCACCACCATTCTCCTTAGAAAACTATAAGAGGTATTTCGTTCGGGTTTAGCTATTTGTGGTTTGTCAACTCCTGAAGTAGTTCGCTTTCTACCAAACGAATATATATGAGAACCATAAGTGTATAAGTCACCTTAGATCATATACCATTCAATGTACAGATAGACTATCTCGTAATTATATCGTGTATTATTTGAAATGTTAAAGTATCTGCATATTTGCCCCAGATTCTGATTACTATGTTGTGTTTAAACAACCGTACGTTTATTTTAGTACTAGCCTTTAGCAGATTGCTGAGTTAAAGTGAATAAAACTTGCTAGTATATCTGTCAACTAATACTTTAATTATTCAAAGGGTGTCTAATAAATACAATCGAGTTAATGTGTATATATAAAACTGACTACTATTAATCGTCACAGTAGTTTAGTGACAATTACGAAAATGATCAACTCACCATTCGTAGAATTAGTATCGTAATGTGCACTAAAGTTATTTGTTGGTTGCGTATCATTTGATTCTTGATTTGGTCTATGAAACTGAGAACGATAAATTTGATCAGCTGCTTGACATAATCCAAGTACAAACAGGTCAGACCAAGAAATTGCTACCAAATCGCGCTGAACCCCAATTCTGAAAAGCAAAATGTTTAACTATTTGTTAATATTTCAAATAATTTGAGAATGATAACAACTGTATGCATACATTCATGTTATATATCACACATGTAAAGCTAACAGAGTCCTTGACACTAGAGTACACGAAACACAACTAATTTTAAACAATATATCCATTATTATTTAAGTACACATAAAATTCACAAAACTCAACGAACATTAAGGATTGAAACTAATTTATCTTATAACATCACTACTTAATTATTATACGTACACATGCATACAAGATAAAAACAGTAACTCAATAAAATAACTGGAAACAAAGGACTTTTTTTATTTGATGCTATTTAAAGCAGTTTAATCCAATTTGAAGGTTTAATTAAGCATCAGAAAAAATGTGCAAACGTAAGAGACTTGATATATATACAACGACAAGAAAATGCATCATTCGTTTGTCATTTTTTACTGTTTTAAGCTCGATGTGAAAAACAAACTAATTAAATAATAATAATCAATAAACACCGAGACATTCATAATTTATGGATTCATATTCCAAGTTAAAATGTTGTATTCATAACTAATGATAATCACCATTAGTAATATTTAATCTAAATCGATTTAAAACCTTTTTAAAATGACAAGATATCAAAGCACAAGAGGTTAATTTTCCAGTCAGTTTGAACATTTATAACAAATTCGCTGCTAACTTCACGCATATTTTGCAATTTCCCCAGATGAGTAAAGTATTATGTGAATGAATCGTAGACTAGATTGAAACAGCAGTACAGTGCTTTCTAATTTTCTTAAGTTTTTCAACAGTTCGTGATGAAATAGATCGATAAAACTGGTCATTGTCAGAATACTGACCGGGATTTTAGAAGCTTGGTCTTAGGGACAACACATGATACCTAAGAAGTTATATCAACGAGACTCGTCATACATGGAATCGTTTACTAGTGTTCTAGTTGTCTTTAACAGGATAGACTATTACCATGTTTATAAATACGTTACATTTACGTCCAAGCACTTTACTATCACCTTTACAACTTTATTATTTATTTAAACACAAAATTTCGGTACGAATGAGCACTAAAACGTATCTGCAATACACTTAGAAGCATGAGAAGAAGTAGGAGAGGGAAGGCGATCATAATAAAAAAGGTAAAGTTAACAATAGAATGAGATAATGTAGTAAGAGATACATTTCGGATAAAAATAAAACCGAAAAAAAACTCTCTTCTATTGAAGATTACCTCAATTTTATGAAACGTTTAGCAAAAAACTATAGTAGGGTCGCTATTGGATTCTATTTTGAGCTGTATTCGATAAAGTATTCGTAATCTATATACAGTACTTATAGTAGAGTGGAATACATCTGCGTTTCAATCTTCCGATTGTAGCAAGTGTAAATTCGCGACTAATTTAGCAAAAATTATAAAGTATGAATACGATTTGTATACTGTCGCAAACCTTCAAATTCTTCAAATAGATAACTACATATCATATGATATTCAGTAAACTGACTACTAATAAAACGATCATAAGCTGAAAAAAATGTACATATAAATTTTGCTTACGGAAGACGTTTCAAGCCATCAAAACGACGTAGCCAATCCACAGTAAGAAATAAAACTCGTGAAGCTAGTTCACTTGATATACTAAGAGATCGGTTGTTGTTGTTGTTGTTGTTACTGTTATCTTGGTAAGCTTTAAAAACATGAGCATTTAAATCAAACAATGAGTTCAATAAAACTGGTCCGACTAAGGGACTATTAGGCCTAGAATTATCCGGTGATTTAGTGGATTCAGAAATACATTCAGTCGTTCGATCCTCATCATCATCTTCACATGTTCTTGGTGTATCAATCAATGCAGTAGATGAATTATTTGTTTCTGGTTGAAATGAATTACTACTTTGTGTTCGTCGACGAATGGATCTTGTACTGTGAAAATCTGAAGGAAATGAGCAATGCATCTTACGTTTACGACTTCTTGACCAAGTTGCTTCATCCTTCTTTGAAGATGAATTCATTAATCCATTTTCTGATCGTAATGTTGTCATGTTGCATGAAGAAAGTTCGAATTTTTTTGGTATTGAGTGACCATTTATATCTGAATCCGAGAGAAAGAGAAAAACGACTATTTGAATATATGATAATGTATGTAATAATATATCCAGCAATAATGAAATTAATCATACTGTCAATCCAGAAAATAGTATTATAACTTAAATTTACATTGAAAAGTGATAATGATGAAGGAAGGTTTAAATTCAGGTAGACAGTGTCACATTCTTTGATTAAGAAGCATTCATTATTGTTCTGAACATTATCAGTTCTTATGTCAGACGGAAAACGCTAAAAGTGTTCTACAGAACGACAACCAAAGTTTTATAAACAAATTATCCAGATCAGTGAAATCAACACCAACAATGAAAATGATAATATACTTAAAGATTACTGTAACATGAGATATATAAAGTGTCATTTACAATTTACATTAAACATTACGTGCACGTCATTTACTTAACTGAAAATACTAGATTTTAGAAATATGTTTATCTGTAAAAATGGATGAACAGATATTAATAGAAATGAGTTCTACGGAAATTGTCAAATCGTGATTATTTTGGTAACTGAATTTTTTTAAAGTTGATTGTTAATTATTTTATCTAGGTCAAAATCAGAGTGTGTTGTTTACTGTCCGTGCTTCAAACTTCAGAAAGTTACAACACATTATGACAATACCAACCGAAACCATTTATTAAACATTTTTATACACGAAAAATAATAAATGATCTATCTGACAGTAGAATTAAATTAGGATTATTGATCAGCGCTATCAAAAAGAGCTATATTACGTAAAAACCGAACAAAGTTAGATAAATATAGAACTATGGTTAATAATAGCAGCCGGTCATAAGCAAAGTAGATGGTATATATGTGCATCGGGTTTAAAATACTACGCTGCGTTAGCACAACGAGATGAGATTACCACGATGAATATCAAAATAATAGCGACATTGCTAAAATCAAATGGGGAATTCACAGAAAAGAAGTATAAAACAGTCTGAAACTCAGGGTCTGAGGGTAAACGAAGAATATATGGTTACTGCGACTGATCTAATATCTCCACCCACGGGTCACGATAATTGCGAGAACTCAACAAGGTAGTATAGGTCTACGAACAGTAACGGAATTCATGGATTGATACCACGCTTTAGTCTGGTCGACTCAATCTTCCTTCCAGACTACTCCTATGCCAGCCAATAATGAGTGTCATGGGAAGCGATGATTGAGCATACGTAATACTTATCCCAACCACCTCAGTCGGTGAAGATTTATAACTTCACTAGTCTATTCACGATATTCGAACAGTGCCAGGCTTTTAATTTTCGTTCTAGTGACTCGACAGTTCCAATGTATCAAAGTGTTCATTGGCACCACTTGTCACGAAATCAAATTTGCGCGACATGCACGGATGAATTTATTTTGGTTATATGAACTAATCAACTAAATTAACTCTATGTCAATAACAAGTTTCTAATCATTCAAAAACAGAAAATCAAAAACTTCAGTATACTTTTATTAATATTATCTTATATAGCATTTTGTGACTTAAAAAGGATTCGCTATAGACTAGGAATTTAGTTCCAGGGTTGTATATATTTTTCACGCTAGCAACAATAGTAACATACAGAAGTCAGCCTTAAAAATCGATTAAAGCTGGCATTTGTTTTAATGCTTCTTGTCGTAATAACCAGTAAAATTTTCGTTAGTCACTTCGCTTAGTATATAGACCGTTAGAGGGATACACCTGAATCTCAGTAGTGAATATGAGGAATGAATGAAATAAGTTGTCAATTAATTCAAGGGCGATGGTGATACTCACAAGGTCCCTTAATACAAAGTAACTGTATGACTAAGATTCTTGCTTAATGAATATTAATTAATCGGAATTTTGTAAAGATAAATTGTTCGGAGCCCAGTTTAACGTTCGATTTTGAAAGGAAAGTACCAATACTCACTGTAATAAGTAAAATGAAATGCATGCCCAGTATTTTAATGTCGAATTCATCACTGAAAACTAGGAGCAATCCAAAAAAAGTAAAGCGTCGGATCATAAATTCATTGCCTAAAGGACTGATTAGTGTAAATAGATCTGCACCTCTCAAATTGAATCTATTAGTAAATGGTGAGCAAGTCCAACCTTAGAGAACGAGAGAGTTGAGTAATATAACTCAAAATTAGTTGTAGCCTCGTAACTCACTACCTAAATCTTATGAATATTGATACTAACCTTTCATCCGTTTAATTTGAACTCCATAAATTACATTTCATATTTTAAAATTATCACTACTTCTTACATTTGGAGTATGGCTAGAAATCGAACACACTGAAAAGTGAAATCAAAGTGTCTACGAATGACACAATTTTAGACAGACATATTCGACTATTGAGTGGGGATTCAGACTGCGATTCATTAATCAGGTGAACACCTATGCTCTATTAACTCTTTTCACTATAAATATATAAATATATATATATACATACAAAAAAATTTTAGTGTTTTGTCTCAGCTACATGTGTCAAGAATCTAGGTTAAAACCATTATAATCTTAGATATCATATGACCCAATGCTGTATTTGCTTCAAAAAGTAGTACGTAAGCCAATGCCTATTGGTACTGTAATAGATTTGGTTCAGTTTGACGAAAAACGAAGAGTATATATATATATATATATATATATATATATATATATATATACTAGCATATTTATCAACTGTTAGTACTACTAGTAACATTTTTAGTATTCAGTAATAGAAATAGGATATAACTGATAATATACCCAGAAGTCGTCATATAATTGAACTAACATAATACATAAATATCAAATCAGACTACAAGCACATTATCAATAATCAGTTAGAACTCGGTTTCTATAACTTAACAATGAGCTTTATAGTATAACGAAGGTAATGAATAACGTGAGATTTTGCCGTAATCTTCTTTGAATACTTTGAAGGTGTAAATGAATATGTAATTTTATACAAATCAATTACATCCTACAGTTTATAAAACGAATATCTACCTACACACAAACACACACATAAGAATGTACATATGCATATAATCTACGTATATATATATACATATATAATAAATTAGATTGATAAAAACAGGTTAAAATCAAATGATTCGAGGACAAACTAAGGTCAAACAAACAAGGTCAAGGTTAAGTTGTACAAAAAGCATATATGCGATATACATAAGGCATTTATGTCAACCATGCAATCACACAGATACATACATACTACATATGACTTAGAATAAAATAATGTATTGTAACACGTACACATAAGCATGTTAAAGTACAATAGATCGTTAAGCTGTGTCAACATGAGTTAAAGTAGGTCAGTTAATAGCTAATACACATATTTATGCATAATTTATGAAAGAATACGTATACTACTGAACATCTATGTTTGTATATGTTAGTGAACTGACAGAATAAGAATATACATATGACGTGAATACCAGAATAAGGTCAAATGAAATTAGTCTAGATTAGCAATGAAAGTGTATGAACTTAAAGTAATAAATCTCATGATTATCATCAACTACACAATTATCGATCGGAAACCATTAAAAATCAATTTCCGATGTTAATCATATTAATTTATGAATAAAAGTATTCGAAAATGAATTTACCAACAGCCTACGAGTAAAGAAATTCTATTTAATTGATTATTTGACATTAAGTAATAGTATATGAAGTTCGGTCTTTTAAAAAATCACGTTTATAATAAGGATTGGTAGAAGGATTGATTTATTCACCACGAAAATAAATTGCATAAACTCATTACATCACGAAACCTATTAGAAAAAAAGGTTGGTGTTAACTAAGTTGCACTTCAATGTTTCAATTATTAGTGATGATAGTATTCAATAGTAAGATTAGAAGTACATTTCTATTTCACTACACCAAAAAATAAATAGTTCATTTCCATTATATTTATCACAAGCTTCTTAAGAAGTAAACTGATGAAAATATAATATCTCAAGTGTTAGTAGCTTCTTATTTCAGCTACTAATGATTATTAGAAAAAAAATGCTAAAACAACAACAAACAAACCAACACCATACCAATTATAAACACCCAGTAGATTCTTCACATCAAAATCAACGAAATTTCATGAATAGGTGTCTTTCAAAAGAGTATATCAAAAGTTATGTAAATCAGTATACAATTTGTGAGATTATCAAATGCGACCAAGATAAAGCACTTAAAATCACCGTTATCGACTAATTATTTCTTTTTCAAATCAAAAACAAACTCACTCCCTTCCCCTGATTGTTACCATTATCATATAAGCATCGCATCCACGTATCAGTGAATATTGCTGCTTCGTGTTTTTCGAAGGAATACAGTGTTTAATCAGAACATTCTAGTCACAAACATCGATATTTCAACTTAAAAGCAGACGGAAACCAAGTATCTCAATCGTATATTTTGTGGACAAGATCGATCATCATTGTCTGGATACAACATATACACCAACCAATAATCCCAACTTAAAGAGATCATATCTAATACATAGACTATGGAAATCATAATATGCTGAACTACTGATCATGAAACTATTCAACTAGCATAAAGCAACTCAGTTCGTTTTATTTTTCCTAAACTGTGAGATTAGTGATGTTATTTAGCTAAGCAATCAATCAGCTCAATAAAAGTACCTTTCCAGCTATTCAGCGTGTTATCAATCTAGTATGAGCAAGTAAACTGGAATAGCGTCAGTAGGTAACATTAGTGAAGTTTTCCGTAATTATATGGACAGTTATGTTCGACTTATATATAAAATGTAATCGTAGTTTAATGCCAAATATTCCACTCATATCCTTGTAATCATGAAAAGCATGATATTGATGTGTCTTAGGATAGCTACCTAAGTGAAAAAAAATAAACCTATATGTAGTGGTTTTACACTCATTTCCTAATATAAGACTTCGACTTCATGGTTTCAAACATTGCAGAAATTTTGTTTCATGGTTGTCAATACCCTGCCAGTCTGCGTTATTTATAAAGCCTGGAAATATGGATTCGTAGAATATGAAACATGACTATTTACTTATTATTTAACCCACTTAACAAGTAAACATTTGTGTACCCGCTTTACTTGATAAAAGAGTATAACCTGGTATGCAAGTTTCACTACTAAACAACGACTACTAAAAGAAAACAAATAAATCGTATACATAGCGTACCTCGATCAATATTGATTAGTTCACTAGGTTCAAGAAAAGACTCTTCAACATTGTTAATAGTGCTACTATTACTACTTCGCCTTCCCCTGGAATTAGCAGGCGCACCCAAATTACTGCAGGCACCACTCTTAGGCTTACTTTCAGTATCAGTTAAAGTACTTGTCTGACTATTTGAAGTACGTTTGCAAAGTAGTTGAATTAAATTTGTTGACTTCATTGGTGGAGGTGCTGGTATGAATGACGCGTTATTGTTAGTAACAGTATACATTGTACTATTATTGCTATTATTATTATTATTAACAGTTGGTATGTTGTTATTGAAACCAAATAACGAAGCTGATAAGCATGAAGATGATGTGGAAGGAATAGATATTTCAAATGTATTCGATGAAGTAGATGACTGGAGAGAATTTGAAGAACTCATCTGTGACTGGTGTAGATGAGAATGATGGTGAAGCATGAAAGGATGTTGTTGATGAGAATGATGACTAACAGGCGATTTTAAGTGTGTTGTTGCATTAACTGCATTCGTTAAAGCATTGAAATTATTCAATCCAATATGATCCGATGAACTTAACATAAGTGACATCAACATACTTAATGCATCTGAGTGGTTGCCCGCAGTAGATAATAAAGACTTAGAAGAATGGTTTAAACCATTAATAAGAAGTTGATTTTCTAAATTACAATGTTGTCCAAATAAACTGCTTGGATTCGTATTCATACCAAATTGAGTGGTAGAATTCTTATTGGAACCGATCGTTGTTGATGTGGACACAGTCAAAGGTTGTCCTGCTGTTTTCAGTGATGACAACGAAGTTTTCACATCAAGTGAATGAAAGTTTTGATTTGAAGTAGATTCATGGACCGAGTGACTCTGTTGTTGATGTTCATTGTTTTGATAAGGAGGATTTAGAGTTCCAGCGGCTGCTGCTGCAGCTAACCAGTAAGTGTAAAGTGCAGCTAAACTACGTCCTTGTTGATTAGATGATGATGGCTGCAAAGAATTTATATTACTCAACGCCAAATTAGTCAATTCATTCAAATTCAATCCACCCGTGTCATCAAATAGTGAAGACTCTTGATGATTTGGCACAGTTACTGACGATGAATATGGTGAGTCCGGAAAGGAAGTCTAAAATTGAAGTACAAACTGGAATGAGTCTCTGGATGTCGTATACAAGATAAATCAATAAACAAATACCAATTATGAAAATTAATAAGCCATTTGCACCTAGACACATTTATATAGCAACAAGAACCCTATTCACTTCTTCACTAGGTTTGCTTTTGAGGTTGTAGATTTACATTCACAGATTTCGAATTGCGACTGATTACTGAGATATCAGAAAACGTTGTTTTCTGCTCTCCCGAGTCGCTACCTGGCTATGTGTTTTATCACAATTAAAGCTGATATTTATAAATATAAACGTCCCGTTATGAAAGCTAGAAAGTAGAGGATATAGTTGAAACAAGACGGTTATATCAATATAGCAGTTAAACTCCTGACTACATTAGGTGAAAGATATCAACCAAAAGGAAGTTAGATTTTATTGGATTTATAATAAAAAAATAGAAATTATTATTGTAAATGTCATATATTTATAATAATAATAATCATACCATCCGCCGGGAAAACAATTCATTTGTTGAACTTCTTTTATTATCAGGTATATCAAAAAGTTGTGAACTAAGAAGACTGTTTCGATTCATAGAACGGCTGAGATTTGCGATTCCGCATTCAGAATCAAGATGACTAGTTGCACGACAATCTTCTAACACACCACTATGTGCGGGAAGTACACTAGCATAAGATGCACTAATGTTGTTATTGTTAATACTACTCATTGAAGCTGTTAAGCGTTGATGAACAAAAGATGGAGTTGAAGTGGATAAACAAGCAGTGGGAGGTGGTAGAAGGGATTGTGATGAGGTTTGAGGAGAGCTACACACACCTTGAATAGGTTTCAGTCCTGATGAGGTTTGCATCATATTAGGTTTAATATCCTGCTGTAAGTAGGATAAATTATTATGATCATTGACTTCAACATCTGCCACAGTAGCCGAATAAGAAGAAGACGATGATGATGATGATGAAATATCACTGAGAGCAGAGTTCTTATTGATCCCTGCGAAATGACTATCATCTAAGTGTTTTAATCCTACACCTCCTGATATTAACCCTGACAACTGAGAAGGCAGTCCCACTGTTGTCGCTACTGATGGTGTTATTGACAATGGACGAAATGAACCAGATGGGGAATTATGCGATGATTGTTCTTCCTCAGATTTTGGTGTTGCAAACTCCGAATTATTACTATTACTATTATTATTATTACTATTATTCTCATCCTCTAATTCCTCAGAATTTAGCTCAGTTTTACATGGTAATTGTTGAGGCTGCGGTGAAGTATTAAGAATATTTGTAATAGATGATCCAAATGTTGAACTGTGATTATTATTAGAAAGAGTACTCGTTGTCGTCGAAGTATTTGAACAAGCAGTGTTGTTATTGCTAGGATTAGGTGAAGCGCCGTTATTTATGTTACTGCCACCAGTGGCTGTACTATTTGGATTTCCAGAATTATCGTTTAAAAAATTCAAAGCAAATGTATTTGTGGGTCTACGTTCATTTTGCACAGCTTCTGAACGCATTCCAACAGCTAGACACTTTTGTAGTCGACAGTACTGGCAACGATTTCGATAGGCTTTATTTACAAGACAATTTTGTTCACTACGGCATACGTAGCTAACATGTCCTCGGATAGAACGTTTGAAAAAACCTTTACATCCTTCACATGATACAACTCCATAATGTCGTCCTGTAAAGAAAATAAAATAGGAAACATATCTATCAGCTGTCTGAAAATTAAATGAAACAGGGACGAAGAATAAGTACTCTTCTTCATTTGAATTATGGTTGGAGGTAAACTCCAAGATACACGTCTCATTCTACTTAGGATTCACAAGTGTGCACCAGGATTGTGACGTTGATGTTCACACAAGAACTCGAACTCCGCCTATTCATCTAGAACGCCACTGTGCTATTCGCCAAGTTACGGAGGTTCAAACAGTTACTCATTTCTGTCACGAGCACTTATTTACCTGGCAGTCCACTCAAAATGCACATGTGGCAACAGAGATTAGTCAATTTGAGCCCTTAACACTAACAAATGGTAGATATCAACCTTTACAAATGAGCACTTTAGGCACGTTACATCACTGTTTCAGGTTTTAGTCGATACATAGAAAAGCTGATGTACAAGCTCAATGGCTGCTGGATGCGACTTAGCCACCGTCAAACAGTTGGGTTATTGATTCATTTATATTGACCAGTGTAGGTGACTTGTCCTATTAGCCCATATATAATTCTTCACTCAAAATAAATTAACGGGAAAATTTAGCTGCTACTAGTCTTTAAAGGAAAATCAAGCTAAAGCAAACACGAAGGAAGAAGGAATGTTTGAATACAATCCCATCCCAGTAATACTATCTACATTTCATTACTGCAATCTCAACGATATATTTACCCATGCATGCATTCACAAAATAATCAAAAATTAATGTGAAAAAAATCCTCTTTGTTTTGTCAAGTAACGAACGAGTTATAAATAATAACTAACCAGGCCAGAAAAGAATTGAGCAGACAAAGACAGAAAGAATATGAGTGAGAAAAAGATATAGAGGAATCAATAGATATCAATCAATACAAACTACCATTTGAATGAATAACAGCAATAACTAACGATAACAATTAAGTGGTCTGCCAAATGCTTGAAAAGAACCAAAAATGATTATTATTTTGATGTGTATAGTGAGTGAATGAATGATATAAAAGCAACAAAAATAATAAAAGTGTAAAAAGATCCAGAACTCTGACGTCAGAATGAAAAAAAAAGTCTTTCTTGTTTTTTAACAATTCGTATTTTAGTTGATTGAGTATGTCACAGATTGATGTTGATTCGTATTTGTTTGTTTGTTTTGATGTATAGGTCAAATGATGCCGTATAATACTAACAACAATTAACTGTTTCATGAATGTAGTTTAATCTATATACCTAATTGCAAATTAGAAAGTAGATCTAAATTATTTGCTTACATCGATAGCTGACAAACAATTTGCAAAACACAAATAAAAATGTATTTTATCAAGTTGTTTCCAAGGGGAGAAAGAATGTAAAACACTATAAAAGTTCATGAATAATCGCTACTACACAGAGAACCGATTGATAACTCTTAGATAATACTTATTATCAGTAGAAAATATTCATCTGGATGGGGGATTATACTAATTATATGAATTTAAAATAGATAAGTGATTGAATTGTTCTACTGTTGATATTATGAATATGTGTGCAGCCTTAGTGGATTGACTCGACATCACTGTTTAGTCATAAATTTATTAGAATTAGAATGTGGTTAGGCACCAGAGTCCATAATGTGTATGTCGTCCGATTCGGGACTTACTAGATACATATTATATGAGAATATTAAAGCAACCGACTTAAAATGCACATATGGAAATTGATAAATCAATTCGAGTAGATAATCACTATAATAAGATGATTCAAGCCTTTATAAATATGACGTATTTTCCACAGATCAAGTTAGTGGATATCCGGACTCAGTAACTCAATGGGCAAAGCGTTGGTGTTCAAAGTAAAATGCATTGGGTTGGATTTTTATGTGGACACTAGAATGTAGGTACATCCGACCAAAAAACACGAAATAAAACAAAACGTGTATTATGGATTTTACTGATAGCTACACACCAAATACACTAGAAATATGAAAAAAGTTTCGTCATGTAAGTAAAGTTTTGACGCGTAACTCATTTACTGAAAGTTAAGTAACCAAATTACGGTATTAAGGAAGACTTTTATTTTACACATTTCATGAAGTGTAATTGGTAGATAAGTAAATTTTTGTATTATTATGTAAGCTTATAATAATTGCAGCCAGATTTTCAGAAAGCAGCTAGAATAGGATTCAAATATTTAACTTAATAAATACGAGTTACATACTTGGATCTCAAAAAATGAAGGCCGCATTTTTTTAGAACTTAGTTAAACGTTAAATTTCTAAAGAATTCAGATGTGCTTCTATTTCATAAACATAGAATATCAAGAAATGACAAAGAAATGTTCTTTTGTATTCTGAAGGTCTCAGTCACTATATGTACTTGTAATATCTATTTATAAATTTGAAATCCCCAACATTCTTGATTGGACTGCTTGAGAATATCTGTTTGAAGTGATTTGACGAGGTGCCAGTTTCTGCAATCATCACGAAATAATTGTTATTTGTCAAGGGTAAATCAACATTTCACCACCATAGATAGCAAGTGTAAAGAAATTCTCATGAGTCCTGTAGAACAAGTGACTAATATATGCGTTGATAATGTAGACTATTCGAGTACACTATAATTTTTAAGACAGTTTATAAGTTAATTGTGCAACAATTCGCTTAAAATGCATTGCAATCAATATATTTCTTACCAATTTCTTTTATAATTTATGTTTAACATTAGCATATTTATATTGATTGACTTTATTGGAAGTCATCTATCAGTTGTAACTTAGTTTTATGATATGAATGAGCTCTTGGATTCATACAGGATAAAAGGCCAAGTTATACTTCTGCTATAACTGAATAAATATTGAAGTAATGAAAATACGCTATCCAGCTAATTTTGTTATATGTAATGAGTTAAAATTATTATACTAACAAAAAAGTTAGCTTTCTATGATATACAAAACGTTCCTAATACTCTCCAAATGATATTACAATGCAATAGAATAAATATTGACAAACAATTTGTAAAACTTAGTGAATTATTCAAATACACTGAATTGATTGGGATAGGTTGAAAAAATATTGCATAACTTCCAGTTTTAAAAGAATATTTTATGAAACAATGAACAATTGACATTTATTATTTCTTCATTTCAGGACGGTTCAATACTGATTCACTAACAAATCTCCAGTGTTCACGTTGGATAAGAAACACTATGCGAAAGATGTACTCAAGTTTCTAATACAACAGTATCAGTTGACATATATATGAACTTAGATTGACATGACAAACATTTTAAAATCACAATTTAAAGGAACTTCGATTAATGTTTTTCCTTTCAACAAAAACATTTTCGTTCATGATTATAAAAAAATAAACGTATGTAATGATTGAATTAAATTGTCTACTGACCTGAAGCTTTATCTCCGCAAACGCGACATGGTTCCCATGATTGGTTGTCATTCGATAGATTAACAGCTGTTTGATTCATATTCAGAGCAGCATTAGGTGATGTACCTACAGGGGTACAACCATTTAAAAGTAGGGAATTTGGTGATGAAGCTACCGCCTCATTAGGAGGATAAAACTCCCCAGTAGAAGGATTGGACTGATTGGGACATATGAAAGATGGTGTAGATGATGAAGAGGGTGGGCTCGAGGCAGATATAATAGGTTCAGGTGATATCCTTGAAGATGGTCGAGTAAATGAATTACGAGGATTATTATTACAGCTGCTATTATTATTATTAATGTTATTGGTACTATTTGGAGAATGAAGAGAGAGAAAGCTTGAGGCCAGTGAATAAGTCGGTGTAATCAACTTCTCTGAGCTACTATTAGATTCATCACTATTCATAGGTCGACAATCGTTCTGACTAGTATGCTGTCCAGATTGAGAAATAGCAGGTACAGGATTTTTTCCCGGTCCAATAGATGTATAAGCATTTGTTCCTGTATTCACACTCAACATTTGTTTAAATAAAAGATTCTGTAAAGCGGATGATAAATTGTCATCAGTCGGAAAAACAGAATTGAACCCATCAGGTGCCTGAAAATAGCAAAATGAAAAACTAATAGTGAACCATAGCTTGTCCAATTTCATATAATAAGCAAACATGCTAGCTTAATATATATATATATATATATATATAATATATATATATATATATAGTCTAAAAATAAAAGTTGAACCTACCAAGTTCCCGAGTTGATTAACAATATTAGGAGGAGGGGCAGCAGCAGCTGCAGCAGACAGTTGCGTTAGCAAATCAAATGAGGTATTGCTTGAGGAATTTGCACTATTACTACCTTCATTAGGTAAAAGCTGACCAGAAGGTAAAACTTTGGGCATTCCACTTGCTTTTCGATTAGATAAATTGGTCAACTGCTGAAAAGCTTGGATTAATGACCCACTGTCAAGCATATCATTAGATAATAAACCATGAGAAGATTGATCAAATCTAGAAGAAGAAACTGACAAACTGATCAACGACTCTAAAACTTGGCGAAGATGAATGTTGGAATTGACACTATCTATTTCGGATGATAAAATACCAAGGGGATTTAAGGGATTTGTAGGTGGACCAGCGGAACAACTAGTAGGTGTTAAATTTCCCGTCCCAGAAAGAAGAGAAAGTAAAGCAGCTGAACCCAGTGGTGTTTCTTTTTTGGATTTTACTTTGTGTTTATTATGCTACGAATAAATAAAAAGAAAGAAAGCTTATTTGAAATAATCTGCACAGACAAAGTAATGAACTATTTTAAAGGCTATAACGATATTAACTTAAAAGCAATCTGTGTATAACAAAGAAAACGTAATCCTTTTTACAAGTTTAGAAGTTTATTGTAATCGTAAGAAAAATCATACTAAGGAATACTTATAATCCCCAGAATTAACAACAACTGGACTTCTGCAGCCGTTCTGAAGTGACAAAATAATGTAAGTTAATGAATAACATAATCTATGTTCTAGAAATATCGGTTTCTGGAAACTGTAAGTAATGTACTTACTAGTGCTCAGGTTATTCGGATCCATGTGTATAAGTGATAATTCGGGTTTGGATACCCAGTATGTTACCAAGCTAATCGAATGCATTAAGTCAAAAGGGATGTAAATTCTAGTTAGGAAGAATTCTAATTTTATTTAAATTACTTAACAATATCCTGAATATCTAAAACTGATATTACCCTAGATAATCGGATCAAACAAATGGAAATCTAGTTTGGGATAGGAATTAGTCATTTGAGTAGTATGGTCTGACTGTTTCGTTGGTATGTCGTCAATTAGTTGAGATTTAATTAGAATCCACTGAAAATAGAAATTAGACATTTAAATAGCAAGCAAAATGTAGGATATTTAAAACCATTTTAACTGAACCTCAGAGTGATGGGTTAGACTATGTAGTAGGAGGGTTAGGAACAGCTACCGATACAGCTTTCACGAAACATCTTATTATTATAATTGGTTCATCTAGAAATAAGGTTTGATTTTGAAGATATTAATTTAGTTTAGACATCGGATGCAAATGTCAGTTAAGGAAAGAAAATTAGGGTACAAAAACAGGTGTTTTGTACTACTACTATACGACTCCGAACCAGTCCCTTTGATTTTCAAGTGTCCCAACTGATGTTTTACCTATAAGAAATTCCGCACATACACTAATATTTTTTACAAAACTTCTCAAAAGTAATAGAAAGCGTGTTATCACAGGTGACTTGTTTCAAGATAAACCACCTATGTTGTAACGAAAACTTGTGGTTAGTAGGGTTGAGTCATGCTGAGAATGAAAAGTGCAAAAACAATGGTATTGGATAATCGTCACACTAAGTTGTGAAACGACTAAATTTGTGATGGTGGATCACTAGATCCAAATGCAATGGTCTGATAGATAAGCGCCTGTCAAGGGATCTAAATGTCCAGCGTTAGATCTTTGACAAAGCAGTGAGTGCTCACTGGAGAAAAATACCTAATAAGAATACAGCAACCTTCTAGTGCTCCTTGGTTCTCAGTGGTACCACAAATGATATCAATTTGTCATTAATACCACCTACAAATGTGAAAACTGTTCTAATGACATAAATAGAAATAAATATTATCTTAAGAAAACATGAATTCTTCTTAAGATATGAAATATCAGTAAAAAAGAAAACATCATGACTAAAGTATTGTTGTAATCCTCGTTTCCTTCGCTTATGAGTAATCACATTAATCATCAAATGTGATATATTCTTTATTTACTCATTTGAATATTTACGTATACCTCAAATTTAATAGAAAAGTATATCTCACTAAAAAGTTAATTAACTTCTGATTTCCACTGGCTTTGTTGTTTGGTTGTGATGGGTAGGTAACAGGTATCATCTGAAAGCTATATGAACGGGATTACTTAGTCATTGTAAAAGCAACGGCAGTTTTAAATGGTGTTCACTTCTATAGTTTACAAAATGTACACCACACAGTGTTACGATACGAAAAAGTTAAGTAGGGATCACTTAATTACATTGTGACCTTCAATATCGTCCTTGACTAATTGTTTGCCAAACGCTAACAAGTAACGCGCCTCATTATTTTAATTAAATACTGTATTCAGTAAGCATAACCATATTTTCCTAATGTATACACAGACACTTAAAAATCCGATCAGACTGGTTTCATTTTTTCAAATATATTCGTTTCAGAATTTCAGATCAGCAATATGAGCTTACTATCTGGGTATCGTTGGATTTAGCCAACTTCTAAGACATTTAGGCCACCGATATTGTAAATATGGAAATATCACAATTAACAATTAGATTTGTTTGAATTAAATAATCATGAATGCTAATTGCATGCTCTCATGCTGTAAAAGGGATGTTAAATATTAGAAAACTCAAACGAAAACACTACAGTCTATGGCATATTTGCAACGTTACCTATGTAATAAAAAATACGAGAGACGAGTATATTAGAACTCATAATTCTACAAATATAATAAACGGGAAGAAAATAGTTGTAGTAAGCGGTTGAACTGTTAGATAATTTCATGGATAAAATGTGGTGACATATACTAACTGTTAAAAACTGGTTGTAGTTAATTAGAAGTACATCAACAATTAGAATTGGAGTTGATGAACTTCATGGTTAGAGTTACATCATAATTTCGAAATTGTAAGATAAGTACTGACATAAGTGAAATGATGTGCAAGAAGACAGTATAATAATTTATCGATACTCGTTTATACAAATCTCACAGAAATCAAAAAATAAAAACAGCCACGTTAATGAATACACGTATATATATATATATATATATATATTATATGTGCGTATCATAACAGACAAAACAAAGATTTAACCTGACCTATTATTGACTTCTGAGTATTGATCTGAAGAAGTAAAAAATAAATAATTTGACGGTTGGCTTCTGTTTATCCATTTTTATGTGTCGTTGTTCGACTGATTCCACGGAAAAACAAATCACATACGCGTGTATACACATACAGCGTAATAAGAAACATAAAGAAAAATAGAGGTAAGACAAAGAGTGAAAACAGTAAGTGATGACAATATAACCAGTTTGTTATTGTTACTGTCAATGTTGTTGTTGATCTCAACAACATTGAGTGACAGGTAGGTGGTAGATACTAATCGGCAGAGATAGACGCAAAGTATCAATAGAAATAGTAGTAGTAGCTTTGGCCTTTTGACCAGTCTACGGAAGAAACAAAGGAAGAAAGGATTATTGCGTATGAATATAGTACAACAACACAAGAAAACCTTCAAACATTCATACATACACAACACACACTAATAAGTAAGCAACAAACTTATGAATATACCCTACGTAAATCTTCGTCAGACGTACGTATACAAAGTCAATAAAACTACACCGACTATCCCATACAAATGAAAAACAAAAGTGGTAAAACTAAAAGAAGAGGGAAGAAAATCACACACAAATGGTTATAAAATTTAGAAAAGTTTCTTGTTAACAAGGCTCAGATATTTCAATTTTTACCCTTTAACTTAAAACGCAACAAGCAAGTGAACTCAAACGTACACACATGAAAAGGCATACAACGCACACATACATACACGTACAACTAATTTCAGACAGTCAAGAATACAAGAACAAGCAAAAACATAAACAAAACTCATTTCTGGAAAGTATACTTACTTCTACCCAATTAATCGCCATCTGAAATTCATTCTTATTGGTAACAAAGTTGATTATAAGATCTTATGAGTGACATCCTTAATGTTAAATGACTACATGAAACAAGTTCAAAATTCAGAGAACATGACATTTTTACTGGACACAGGGATGAATTTTGAAGAATATGTAAGCTATGAAGATCGATGACGTCGTAGTGACTGATAGAAAATCAAAAAGCATTCAGTACAATCAGTTGGGAATTATCAAATAATCACCATAATTATTAGTCACCGACAATAATCAACTGACACTTGAATTTATACCAATAATTGATAACCATTTAGTGACTAAGTTCTATAAACAAACACAACTTAATAACTAGAGTTGCTTACTAATCTCGAGTTACACGCATTGTGTGATGGTTAGCAATACAATCCATCGAACCCATGGAGAGTTGAAATTCAAATCTGTCAAATAATGGTTGAGCGCCTCAACCATGAGAACTGAAATCCTAGTAAGCTGAAGGCTTAGAAATACATCTTGAAACCAATAGGTACCGACTTTAAATCTGATCCTAATAGTTTGGTGACGATAGTTAAGTAGTACCATTCGGCAGAATAATTCTCATTCGAGAATGTATTAAACCACGACTTTTGTCTTGAAGCTTGATAATAATAATAATAATAATAATAATAATAATAATAATAATAATAATAAATAATAATAGTACTGTATTTACCGAACTTTAGTAGAGCGAAGGAGGCTCGAATCCATAAGACATTAGCCAAAATCAAGCCCCTTATTGACTCACTAGATACAATCAATGTACTTGACTTCCAAACACTTAGAATGTGCAAGCTAGTGATACTACCCTACCGCTGAAACCTAAGCAGGTGGAGAGGAGTTCGAAGATAAGACTAAATGGCTGAAAGTGAGCCTCTGTTTCTTAATGTAACTCGACAATAATGTCAAAATATTCACACTCAAACCCATAGACACTCGATCTGAATGTACATGAATTACTGATTAGTAATAATGACTATTATCAGATGTTTATAATAGACCCTAAAATTGCCTAACATATAGAAGTCACTTGCTTTTCAAACAAGTAACTTGAGTTCTGTCAACTAATGAAGTCATACAACATCAACTGGATACTTGATATTTGATGGTTGAACTAAGTGACTGATTAGTATATAAGATGATAGGTAAATAAGTATCAGCACCATAAATAAATCACATTTGACATAGATCATTTCCACACGAAAGACGTAAGTAATTCGTCCGATAAATGGATGTGAGTAGATGCACAATGTGTTTACTTATTCCACGACAGGATGATATTTATGATATTAATAGCGAAAATAATTAATGCAGGTTAATAATCTCTATTTTACAATACTAAAATTCGCTATACACATAATCTGTAGTGTAGTTTTAAAATGATTTGCGTTTTTGCTGGTTTTCAATAAAAAAATTGCAGGACTACTAGATGCAGACTATTGACACATACATACACTAGCCGACTTCACAAAACTACTAGAATGAACTAATAAGCTAATACTATACACAACGTTTTTAACATTCGCTAAATGAGTCTTACCTAGCACTTTCATTCCATTTCCCCATTCATCTGGTGGATGAATACTGTATATTAATGTAATTTTTATCAAAAGTTTCACTTCAAACCCTAGAATTTACCATCCGTGTTTTCCATCCAGCATATAGGACTGCACTATACTGTACATGTTCACATTGAAAAACTGCTGATAACTCCTGGCAGTTCTCACAGCAAAATGTACATTCAACAGTAGCTTATCATATACATATACAAGAATAATGAAAAGTTTTTTTTATTTAGGTAAATAACAACTTGTGAAGCATTATTAAATTTGGGGCATGGCAACTGGAACTGATGTACGCATGTGCCAAGTTCTACGTTGTAACTGACTGACTGACTTATTAAATTAAAAGTAAGAAACAAGCGATTTCACTTGTCAAATATGTTTAATACTATTTTATAAAAGCATTTGGTAGATTTTCACACTCCATAAAACACCATCGTAAAAAGTAGGTTATAAATAAACTACACAAAAATCTAGCAAGCATTTATGCTATAAAAATTATTCCAGTTATACAAGGTATTCTTTGCATAATAAATCTTCACAACTATTCCATAAAATAACTTATAAAAATTCTAGAATCTAGCATACTTATATAATCTTAAATATCATTTAGCCTAGCAACCATTATTCGTCTAAAAATGTATTACTATATCGTAATTTAATGAATGGACCTTTGAAAAACATTTAAATATTGATTACCATATTTGCAAGACATATCAACTTATCCATTAGAATAATCATAGTAAAAATCAGTCGATAGGTAAACGAATTAATTTATCTCGTTGTGTAATAAAACAAAAGCTCAATTACCATCACATATGATAATAACAAGAATTAAAAACATATACATCTACTACTAATACTCAACATTCTAAAATTGTTTATAAATATCAGATTATAAATAAGATAGGTGTATGGATCCTAGTGTGATTTTAAGGAAAATAGTTATTGAGTCCGTTAATACTGATGGATAGCTGTTTCATCATGTGTGCGGACTCATCAGCAGTATGTTATCCTTATTGTACACAATCGAAACTAGAATATTTGTATTTAATGGCAATCGAATTATCAACTCACTAAAAAGTCAGAATTCCATAATTCACATTTTCAATGCTAGTCCATTTATAATTCTGTGTAATCGCCAGCTAATCTGATTCATGCACAGGCGTCACATTTCTAAATTGACTGTCTTCACACGTCATGGCTTCTTAACAAAACTTCGGAAACCCCCCCCCTCAAGACATTAGCTTTTATTTTTAAAGACAATTTTTTAAGGATTTTCGAAACTTTTAAAAGACGTTTATGTCGTCAGTGTTACTTAACATAAGGAGTGATTGAAGTTTAAAAGACAGATAAAGTGTCTAAATCACTAATTCAAAAGTATTATGCTCACCGAGATAACAAAGTCCTTAGCTCGATTCTCTTTGCAGTCGTGGATGCAAACACACGAAAAATCTTTAAGTACGACAAAGCAGCAATTCAATGATATGCCTTTTACTAGTTATCTAGATGTCAGTTATTGAAGAAAACAATGATATAGGTGAATTAAGGAATCAGATATAATTGTTGATTCAAAGACAAATAACCGCACGAATAAACATTGAATCTAAAACCATCGGTAAGAGCTATCGGTCATGTGATGCTTCAGTACGCACGCGAGTTTTGTATATATGCATCGACTTCAGTTATTTTTATTTTGACTAGACTAAGCAATCTATTAGCAATATTTACTAAAAACAACCGGTAAAAATAAATTACGAACAAAAAGCATGCTTCCGTAAAATAAGCGTATTGGTTAAAAAATAATCTGAATCTTGTTAAGAATATCAGCTGAGATCAGTGACTGTAGCATGCCACACAGCGTTCGTGAAAGAATATATTACTTGCTATCTTAGTTTTAACAAAAAGATTTTTTTTCAATTTTAACGTAATCCCGTAGCTTCGTTTTGAAAGAATATAAAAGACAAACGAACTAAATAACGTAGCATAAACTTGTATAACATATTACAGAATAAATAAAGATTATATACTGATAATATGAACAGAGTGGAATTTAAAAGTTTTCTCAAACTTATTCCTTTCGGTTCATTATTCACTGAACAGTTTCGAAGTGCAAACAAAGTGAATCAATTTAGTAAAAACATCACT
Organism: Schistosoma mekongi; assembly: GCA_034768735.1. Lineage (NCBI taxonomy): Eukaryota > Metazoa > Platyhelminthes > Trematoda > Strigeidida > Schistosomatidae > Schistosoma > Schistosoma mekongi. The sequence continues at coordinate 44,438,263 of CM068306.1, forward strand.
AACGAATAAATTTCTTGTGATTTTCTTGTGTACCAAGTACGAATTTATATACTAAGCATTATTCTGTTTTCTAGTAGCGTGAAGGCTAAAGTCACTACCCGGGTGCTTAAACCGATGTCAGTGAACAAATTGCCTACTGGTTGAAAGCTAAGTGCTCTAACGACTAGACCATTGGTTCCCGACTATTTTCTATAGAAACAAAAATTCCAAACAAATAAGTTCATTCAAAGAACAACTAGACCACCATAATAATAAAGGATTGAAAACCGAATATATGTAAATTGTTTTTGGTGTTCAAGTGTCTTTAATCACATAATCAGTAAATGAACATCTTTTCAAGATTGAAATACAAGCTACTATGAAAAATCTACATAAATATTTTCCCATAAGAAACATGAAGGTTTAAGAAAATTCAGTCACCCTTATTGAATTACAAAACGGATTTAGTCGAAAATGGAAGTAAATTGAAGCTAATAAAAAAACAACATTAAACCCTACTGAATTGTATATTTAATCATTCCAACCACAGGTATCCATGATGTTTTAACATGGAGTATCAAAATTATTGAATGTCTTACAACGAATATAAATCCTAGAACCAATTGACAGAAAATTATACTCTAATGATCAGTATTTCTAAATTCACTAAAACTTATAGTAAGGTGAAATGTATCCTCCAATGTTGAGTCATTACTAAAAGACTGGGTATTGGGTTGCTTATAAAGTTATAAATTCTGTTTACAAATATTTGCATTGTTTCCTAATGGAATTCAAAGTTGGAGCAAAACAAATTATTAGACACATCAATAAAAAATATCCTAATATTCATTGTTAATAAGGTGTCAATGGCTTTGCTGTTTAATGTCAGAAACGCAGCATCAATACAGACGCAAATGGACACACGTACACTAAAGTTACGATTCAGGAAAAACTAGGTGCTTGGATTAATTAATTCACCCACTAAATAATGAGCTACATAAAGTTACGTCATATCATCTAAACAACATAAAAGCGATTCTTTGTATCATTTATGTGTAGAGATTGATAGATGGACACATGAATTATCAAAACAAAATATGTAAACCAAGAGTACAAATAACTGACCCATTAAAAGGACAAGTAAAAATGAGGCAAGACATAGTGGGCTGATCTAAGGAAGAAGTATACTTCCAAGTGAGGGATGCATATATCGATATAAGATATATAGAGACGATTAGATAGACAGCTGGGGAAGATGGGAAGAGGGATAGAGAGGTAACTGATGTGAATAAATTACTACTAGATAGACTAACATATATACTATGTGGAACATATTTTATGATCTATTGCGATGAATCTTATTTGCTAAACGAATAAAACAACAGGACATTGGGTCAGACAACGTCTGGTGACCTTTATTGCAATGGGATAGTTATAGAGTAATGCAATATTTATTGTTATCTTATCCTGTTACAAAGATCAGTTATCTCTATCTCTCCATTATGTGTCTAAGGTCAGATGATATAAAAGTAATTTGATTTGTATTGAATTAATCTGCTATTACTGCTTGCTTAGTCCATAAACCGTCATCGCCCTTTTGAAAAGAGAGATAGAGATACATTTGGGAAACGAGAAAGACCTAGTAATTATGAGAATAATAATACAAATAGGCGAATGACAAACAGGTGGACAGGCCTTAGTGGCTAAAAAGAAGGGTTGTGTGTATAAGGAAGAGTGAAATGTCAAAATGAAAACAAGATGAAACATGTAACCATAGCAAAGAATCTATCCAGCCAGTTCAGTTATGGTGGGAAATTTAGGCTTAGCCAATATGAAATAATTATTAAATTTGGGTAATAAGTAGTTGCTAAATTCAAACACAATATGGTAATATCTTTAAATACCAGATCTATAATGAATAAGAATACTGCCCAAAACCTAACCATACGTAGTCCAGGGTATTAGCAAGACTACATATTATTTTTTGAAAAATTTCTAAGCATTTTCCTGCAGTCTGAAACAAAATATAATGTCCCGCCGGACTCATGTATTACCTTTTCTATTATCGCTTTATCAAACTACAATCATTGTCTTCTTATCTCAGATTACCACAGATTTCAAACAAACGGGAAGAAATTGAAAGCTTCACGAATAAATCATACGGGTAAGAGGACGGAACAGCCGAAATATATCGATCCCGCGTGAAAGTGACATTTATAGTTGAAAGCAACCAGTTGTTTCACGATACTTTGTCATAAAAAAAATAATAACCTAGAAATATTATCAATGATTGCTTACAATAACCAAATCAGATAGATTGACAGCATTGAACAGTACTTAACAACAAGGACTGTAGTTGTACAGATTATTATTTTGATAATCAATTCATGTTAAAATAACCGAGGAACATGTTGTTAAAATAGAAATGATCATTTATTGAAATACATAAAGGCTATTAAGAAATAACTAGATGGGAGTTTACGAAAATGAATAGTACACTGTTGTCAAGATCTGATATTAACCTTACGAATTTTTTGAGAAGGTTAACTGAGCCTAACCAATAGTTAGAACATTTTTTCAGTGTAAAATGTAGATGAGGCTATCTGCAGATTTTCCAATCCTCAATTAGTATGTGATACTCAGAAATTTTGGTCATTTCTCCGTTCGTCTAGGTGAGTGGGTTATGCGTATTCGAGTGAGATTTTCGTAAATGATTTTAGAAAAATTTCTCACTTTCACTAGACTTTTGCTATTCATTCAGCATGCTGGCCCGTACGGCACTGGATACGTTCATGGCAGATATGTAAACGTATAACTCAATAAGCATGAAATAAAATCTTCGATGAAAATCACGTTTTAATATAGACATTCATGCAGTCAATTGATAAAATGCTGAATAAAACACCTAATGAATATTGAAAACGATGAGTATAACGTCAACTACGAAATACTTCAAAAAACTGTGAAAATGAATACAGATTTACTATCGACGAAGCAATTAACCTAACCACTTCATTTGTAGTATGGCTTCTGACTATACTTAGAATTAGAGTATTCATCCACGGAAACATGAAAATCCCTTTAAATATTTGGAATCATAGAATTACTAATGTATTATTTAATGAATAAACACAGTATGAGAATTCAACAGATAGATGCTGCATAAACACTGATATCTTCGAGGTGATAGAGGAGACATACTAAGATGTATATGACCGAAATAATTCAGCTTCAGAGCAAAATATATAGTGAAACCTATTTTAGAAGCAGAGCATTTGTATTCTGTTTATGTTAATAAGTAATTTGATATGAATTTCACTAAGTTTTCCTCCCTATGTAATCACATTTGAAACGTCTTATTTTATTTAATACTCTTCATAAATTACTGAATATATGAATACATATTCAAGCATTTAGTCAAACTGCACTATTCAGTGGTCAAACATGCATAAAAACACATACAAATGTCTGTTTCTAGCTTTCATTTTATGTGATTTACAAAAATATGTACATATGACCAAATGACCTTCATAATCTAATCAACATACGACCGCACAATAATGGCCTAAATTTTGGAAGAGGTTAAATCCGGACAAAACAAGTATATACTTTTAATGTGAATCGACCAACTACACTTATATAAATGGAGACACATACAGATATCCATAAAAATTAACACTAATTCATAATTGTATACATAAAGCATGCATATACACACGTTAGAAATCTACATTCAATGTGCATGCTCAGTTCGAGAAAAATCAAGGTTATTAAACAAGAGAAATTTAGTGAATGTTGTGTTGCGTTTAGCGAAATAGGAAATAGCCCAATATACATTATTCAGGTATAAAACTTGGGGTCAAATGAACATGACTACAAAAGTAAATTTTCGTTAATAAATGGTCAAATATAAAGATAGGGAAGCAGGAATATATAGCGTAGGCGTATTTATGTAGGTCAAACTAGTTCGCAATTACGATTATACCAGTGTCGTTCTTACTTTCAACCATCGTATGTCCCTGTCTGTCTAAGCGTTTATTGCTGTTGAATTGATGATAAAATGTCTGTTTTCACCAATACTAAATCTTGTTTAACTTAACAAGTCTAATTATATGAACTTCAGAAAATTAGATTGAATGATGGTTGAAATAGCATAATAAAATATGAATAGTAATTGACAAGTTAGTTATAAATGGAATCAAACGAAAACAGACCAGAAATTTATGTACTTCCTGTTTCTCATCATAGTCCTATTGGATAAACAAAGAAGATAAATATGGTGTAACGATACAGTCTAGAAAATACTCGATAATAAGTTAATCCTAATACTTTAGTCATACTTATTACATAGTTCCGTTGGTACAGAATCAATACCAATTCAGTCACAATCAATGAATAATACAGAAGTATGTTGATAGCAATCTTGTTAGTACAATTAACTTCAATAAATTCATAATGTACGCTTAGTCAGCTAATATCCTATGTCAAATAATTAGAACTTGAATATGAGACTAAATAAATAGTTTGGTAACTGAACAGCAATTACCAACAACCAGTAATGTGTCAGTGATAACCATGAACTCAGTTGTTTAATTCAATGATTCATGGTCAGTTCGTTGATAATTTCACTTAATATTCATCATTCATTCATCTCGCTAAATAAATGGGAACTGATAAAACTGGCAAGGACAAGATAGTCAAATGGTTTCTTATTCAAAATATCCTAGTTTTCTGAAATAACATAACTTGGCTAAATGTTTTATTTTAATTAAAATAAATCCATGTAACCCAGTTTTTCTATACTTATTTAGCAGTTCCAGCCAAATATATGCAGTTTCATAACGGATAGGATATATTAATACGGTCTTTGAATTGATATCACTGGATTCTAATAATAGTATTGCTATAAATAAGTTACGCATGGAATAACACAATTCTTCTGTATTTCAAAGTTATACTTGGCTAAATCAGTTCTAATTCTTTTTGTAAAAATAGAGCACGAAAATATTATTTACTTACTAGTTTTTCATCAGGACTCTGAACCAGTACACGTAGAGTCCTGACGAAAAAAATGCAAAGAAACCTGTCCTCGCTTTATCTTGGATTTTACTAAATGTTTGATTGAGAACCTTAAACTACCGAATACTTTATTTTTAAAAAGAACCCCACGAGTAACCACTCAGCTTCTTAGTACATAAATACATTCATTCACTTGTATTATGGAAATGATAACATTCACGGTTATATTAGTACACTACAGTAATATACTGTAAACCACCTTAATGGTTTTCTGTACAAACTGACTCGACTACAGCTTGCAGGCATATTTCTATAATCTATTCACTAATTAATGATACATAAGGCAAATTATTCCAACCACAAGTTATTCCTGTCGCTTCTTTCCGCACCAAGTAGTAGTTATTTTCCGATAATAATAGTCCCACTTATAAAATAACAATTGTTTTACTACACTGAAATATGGTAAATCGACTTAATCCTACACTGGAGCAGATGTTACAGTAGTAGAAATACACAGAGTTGATCAGAAATATTCTTGAAAGTACCAGATAAAATGTAAACACTCGTATAAAGTTAGACGAGATACAACAGTATGAACTCAAAACTCGATGAAAATAAAAAAGAATCGAAAAGTTAGTTGAGGTAGATGTAGTACCTATTCAGGTGTTTTTGGAACCGTACAGTTCTACCGGGACGTGCAGCTTTTCTTTTCCTTAAGATTGTCAAAGTTTCTTCGTACCCTCTGGTTGCTGAATGTGAGATAGTAGTTTAATCTAACCTAAGTTTGAAGGGTGTTGCGAGAAATTCCACGCTCAAGAAGTTGCCTTCTAAATAGGTTACTATGAGGGGGTCGATGTTGACGTTTCCCACATGGTCATTTTTATCGATTACAAAGTACTTTGATTTTAGCCTTAAAATTTAGTACAGTCCCTCATAATTTGAGTTCAAGGGGTCGGAAAAGAGACTCATAACGTACAAATCGTGTATGCATTGTTTTAAGGCGGGTTGGATGAAGATGCCTTTTGACTAAGGTCGAGTTTGAACCGTTTTGACTGAAAGTATAACATCTGAAAGTAGGCTCACGAAAGAGTTGGAATTCTAGTTTGTTGAATTGGAAGAAGTTTTCATGAACTCTATTAGAAGTTATAGTGCCGTATCGCAGACAAGTCCTGATGCGCTGAATCCAGTGTTTGCTTTAATAGTACTGTGAATTTTTAATAAGACTAATACGAGATCGTCGGTTTATTGAGGTACGTTTGCGGCTGAAAATAAGGCTCACAGTTATAGATGAAGTCTTTCTACCAAACTGCTAGATTGTGGATGGTAGGCAGTTGTTCGAAAGCGTGTAGTGTTAAGGTGCTTGTTTAGAGTAGAAAAATTCAATCTGTAGAAGTTGTAGACGGACAGCTATAGTTCTGGTAAAGGCCATACTAGTTTGAGATGGGAGTGGTCGAATAGTACATCTGGAATCGGAAAGGATCCAAAAAAGCATTTATTCTGTTTGATTACCTTGACCTTATGCAGGCCATACAGCAGCACATCCATTCCGCGATGTCCCAGTTCATCCTAGGCAACCTTTGAATAATCGGTTTGATAGTACCATGAACCACAGGATTAGATAGATTGTGCAATGGGCTAAAAATGATGCATCGATAATTTTTAGGAACAACTGGACGGGCTGTATCTGTCTCCATTCAGATCTTCCTTGATCGTTGATCCACTATTGGGGAAGTGGGTCAATGGCCGCCCTCCTAGATACGTCTACGGAGATGTTGGTGGATGCTATGGAATTGTGATGTGCCAGTTTAATCGTTTATACTACAATTACTATCGTTATCAAGGTTTTTCTTCTTTCTGCATTCATTGTTATAATCTTTTAGTTCCCTTGAAGTTGGTTTCACAAGAGATGCGTAGTTGTGCACAAGCTCCTGTAAAATCTTACTAATAAATTAAAGGTTCTCAGATGCTTGATGGTGGACAGTTTCTGGTAATTTTGAGCAGTTACCAGCTTGTTTCATGAAGGAAGAATATTGTAAGCGTCATTTATGTCCAAGGAAGTTAAAGCGCTTATATGAGATTCCTATTTCTGTAAGTTTCCCGTAATTGTTGAAGTCTTTGGAGTACTAGGTTCAGATGTTTGATGTGTTTCATTATCCTGGCTTAATACTGAGCAGTGTGCATAGATAAAATCAAGACTGCAGAACATATCTTTTATGAAGCATTAAATAGTTTGTGCTGTGTTTCATAGTTCGAAGGTCGTATGTAGTATTTTATAGGGGATAGATGGTATTATGATAGCTGTTTTGGGAATGTCGCTCTCGGTCATGAGTATTTGATTATACGCCCTTACCTAATAGACATTTGAAAACACAGTCATTTATTTCAAGGTAGCCGTTAGGTCGTGAACGTAAAGTAACGGTCTGGTGTGGGTTGGGTATTGAGCTGCCAGTGGGTCATTAATAGTAACTCTGTCTCTACCTCCACTATTCTGGGATTTCATTCCACAATTTCATCTCTATCTGCTAACTGAAGCATGGCAACTTAATCTGATGTACGCACGTACCAAGTTCTACGTTGTATGGCTGACTAACTGACTGCTGCCAGTGGGTCGCCAACCATTATGGTTTTGCTGCGAAACAGCGTGGGGATAACCATAGGCTGCTTTGTGGATAGATAACTCCTAAGTCCAACATGTGGTCAAATTAATTGGTAACTAAACTCAGTTTCTAGGGCGCTAGTCAACGTGCTTTTTAAAATGCAAATTGACTTGTGGTCGTGATGTGATATGCAGCATTGATGGTTACACATTGTAATTTTGTCGTTTTGTTACTCAGGTCAGGATACTTGCCAAGTGTCAAGTAAAAAATAAGGGTTAGTTAAATACTTTATAGGACTAGTTAAGGATAAACTATAACTTAGAGCAGATGGATAGCTTAGTATTCCCATTAGCTTAGTTTGATAAATCGACAAGTAAGTTGTGATGGTTCAGTAAATTAATGCCTATGATAGGCATTTTAACAATAGCGATGGTGAAAATCCAATGGATGTATGTGTATACATACATTTACTGTACATGGTAATTTCTTTTCCGTTGGTCACCTGTAGGTTAAATACACCTTTAGGTTGACGATCAAATGAAGTTCTTGACAGGGAATTACATTTGAGGTAACAGGTGGTTACTGTTAACGAGTATCAGCTACAAATGTTTGACCTTCGAACTGTTGTCGTACTCATCTAATAATGCAATCATTTCAGACCTAAATTAAATTCTCTAAAAACTAACATCCAATTGCTCCTTAGAATAAATGCATTAAATTCACAAAAATGCTAACTAATATGTAAAAAATGTGATATAACAATATAAAAAAGGGCTTGTTAGTATTGACACAGTTCAAAGTTTGGTGTACATGAACTTTTACACTTTACTAAAATAGATTCAGAGGTAAATAAGAATCATTTTAAAGGGTGACATTTTCTTTCACAAGACAAAGTGTAAGTGAAGAATGAAGGTTATGGTACAAGCGTATGTTGTGTTGAACTTTTACGAGTTTAGAAAGGTCAAAGGTTCGTAAGAAAAAGGTTATTTGGAAAGGCCATGAGTTTACCTTTGACCTTCGATTATATTAATAAAACTTTGGCTCAGATCTCATTGCTCATAATGATAAGTAGTATAAGGCTTTAATCATTCGACTGGTACACAGATACTTTGTTAAATAATACACATGTACACCTTCACAGTACTATTTGATCTAATTTTCTAGATATTTTCAACAATTACAATCATAGCTACTAGAGAATTGTTGATATCGTGTAAAACATCACCTTAAATAAAAATATAGATCATCTAGAGGTTTAATTTTAGTGCTAGTTCGTTATCTAGCAACAATGAAACTGGGAAAAAAGTACTAATCGTAAGGGATGTAGAAAAGAGGAAGAATAAAGTTGGGATCCAAAAGTACACTAAAAATGAAATTAAAATTGTTTAAGTAAAGAAGCACTAGTACATTGATTTATGGAAATCAAGCTGTGTACAAAATCGTTATCATTACGCAATCGCTTTTGTACCTGTTTTCGTCAGAATTTAACTGTAATATGGGCAAAATATCAAGTGATAGTTTAAGCCATATATTGCATTAAAATAATATAAGATACCTTCGAAGAATAAGTGACGGTTAAGATCAACATGCATTTATTGATCTAGGGGTATACCATAACATTAAAAGCTGTATTATACGTAGCCAAAAACACCTATTCGTGTACATTACTGGTGATAGCACGTTTAAGGGTACTAAATCACGTTTGCAAATATCCGTTATCTAATAAATTATAAATTGGAAGCTTAAAAACAGATTGGTGGTTAATCTTTTGACTGAAGTAATTAAACAAGGTTACTGAGACGCAATCATGATTCTGTGACTATTTTTATGTTAACAGTTAGTATTCAAACTAATCAAATCAAAATCACAGGAATTGGATTTTATTAGCTGATTTATTCACTAGGAAATTTACAGTTGTTTAACGATGCTTTTTTTAGTAATCTTATGAAGCTAAATATATTTAAGTGTATTTTCATAAGAAGTTGAATAAAGCTTTAAACAATACTACCCCCCCCCCTCCCCCGACATTCAAGTATGATTCTGCCATAAAACTTACAATGAGACCGACAATCTATCCATTAACACCTATTTATCTGTTTTTTTTTTCAGTTGATAGGGAAATCTAATCAAAATATCTCTAATAATCATGTACTTGGATATGCATACTTAAAATCTCTCAGATTTTTCTTGGTTATGCTCTAAAGAATCGACTTCAAACAGAAGAAAGTTAAACAATTTGACTAAAATACATGAAAAAAAAGATATGCGTATTAAAATACTAGTCTGCTAGCATTATGCTAACAACGATTATTTAAACACTTGGATTTCAGTTACACTGTAACTGTGTGGGTTAGCGATACTACGCAGCTATTTAAATCGAACCAAAGACAATATAGCTGAAAATCGAACGCATTAATCAATGCGCAACCGCTCCGAAAAAGCGGCATAATAATAATGATAATAATATTAGCTTTATTCTCAAGTAGCATTTTGTACATCCTGGAATAATATACTTTCTAAAGCCATTCAAGATAGCTTGCGTACTTACTGAATGCTAGTACTTTAGCTCAGTAACGGATTAAGTGGTCATCGAAGATAGCCACAATATTACATGACTCTAATGAGAGTAAAAGATTAAATCTTACATCATTAAGGTGACAAATTAATTCCTATGGATCCCAAATAAAGTTGTAATACAGGTGATAATTAAGATTTACAGATTTAGATTCTTTTAATAACAACATGTGAACTTACTTTAAAACATTAAAGTGTCCACAGAAAAAAACTGAATTTAGAACTAATTGCATTGACGATTCATTTACTTTCTCTTTCACTCATTTACTTTTAACCTCATGTGACAACAGAAATCTTGAGTACTTTGATCTAATTACTTTTTTTTCTTAGTTAAACATGGAGTTAAATGTGAAACTTTACAATCATTAATTTTACTAAAAATTTACCGTGCGTGACTTCTTCTGTTCAATACAATAAAAAAATAATACTAAAAAGACTTAATTTCAACTTTAAAAGGAACTTTGCTCAACCTAGAAAGATTAGTTTTAGTTACACCAAACCATAAATCATTTACTAAAATGTTCTATTAGAAAAAATTTCCTAATACTTTCCCCTCGTCTAAAATAATCCAAATAAAACAGAACTTTATGTCCGACGTGCAAATGCTGAAAACCATTTCTTTCGTGAACGTGTGTCTGAAAGTTCATTGATTTATGAATGTAATCTTCAAAGTTTGGTAGGCTTGCACCCTGTTCTACTATGATTTTGACATAAAGGTGACTCGGAGCTTAATTCATGAAACTGAAATTAGTTACCTCAGCATATTAAATTAATATGTGCTGAGAAATCACCAAATATTTGTGACTTATGTAATATAAACGAAAAACTGACAAAGTAAAAAGTAATGTTTATAATGTTATAACTCCAAATTATATGGGAATATTCTGGGAGTTTGGGAGATGTATCGAGATTGATAGAAAGGGAGTAAAATCGAATCTGTGTGTACGCTGTAAAGGCACTTGACTTTTAAACACTAAATGGAAGGTTCTGATCCAGCACTGCTGACTTCAACTTGGGCAACTAAGTAGTAGCACTAGCACTCATACTCAGGATGCGCCTCTGAGACAAGTATATACATCCATAGAATTCAGTAACTCAATGCATTTCTATTAAACCATCATTTGAATTATCCACATTGTCTAAATGTAATTAAAATGAAACCATATGCAAAACTGAAGATTAACGTAGTGTTAGAATCTGGTTTATAATCCAGTAATGTTACTACATTGGTAAAACAAAAAACCAGTAAACTCAGAACAAATCACTAGAGTTAGAGTTGACAACTGTGAGAAAAAATGTTCAATGGCTGTTATATGTTTTTCGAAAATATACATCGAGTGGTCCAAATATAGCCTTTACCATATTCACGAACTTGGCAAACAAAATAAATTCCAAACAGTAACACTTAATATGATATTGTATTTAAACCGATAAGCCTCCTTGGTTCAGCCATTCCCCAAACATTAATCAAATAATAAATAAGTCGCTATACAGTAAATGGTCACGTTTCATTGACTACGAAACATGTATTTCATAGATTGGTTGCAATAAAAGCTTAAAATGTTAGTGGTTTCCATAACGAATCGTATGTGAAATAGAGAACACACCAGAATAATAAATATGTACTGCTAAAAAGAGAATTACAGTTACCCGCGTTTCCAATGGTCCTTGTGTTACTTTCGACTACTTTTTTATTCATTCTTCGACGGGTTGCATATTAGAGTATAGTCTTCAGGAAGCTTTTATTGTAAACTCTAACCTTCAATATATTCTTGATTTCTATTCGACATGTAAGGTGGTAAAGTGTTTACAAGACAGTTGCAGGTTACTCCAATTTCATGAAATAAAAAATTCAAAGACTACTATACTCGTAATGAACACCCACTAAGTGAACAAACTTGGTAAACATTGAAAAAGCTTCAAAAAACCTCAGATAGCATAATTTAACAATTTAGTAGTTTTCTAGTCTAGTGTTAGATGAATATAGACGAGGTCAATTTTACCACCATCGATTGAATAATGACTGACAATGTAACTGGTATTTTAGACAGAACCATGTAGAGGTGGTACAAACTAATCAGTATTTTCCGGTGACATCGTGTTTAAACGAAGCACAACCTTATTCATTTTATTTAATGAGACAGAAGCTGTAATATCAAAATGATATGTACATATACATTTTGATGACTAATTATGAGTAAAAACGTTAAAAAAACTACACGCCTAAATAACTACCATTACAAATTCTCTATGCAGTCTAAAAAATACAAGTAGGTAAAAAGCATTATAGGTAAGACGAGATTAAACTCATAAACCAAAAAGCTACATTAAAATCAGACAAGACAAAATCCTGTTTTGTAATCTACAAGCAAGTCACCTTAGTTACATGGTTAAAAAACAATTAACCACAACTAGGAATCGAAAATAAAATTTAGAATAAAAACAAAAATAATGATTCTAATCATAAATAACCACAAAAAGGGCGGATTTCTAACTAATAGGAATTCATAAATCAATCAATAGAAATGTCTAAAATCCGTGTCATATATATATATATATATATATACGCATGAAAACTATTTTGCGCACTACCACAACACAATGATTGCCATTACTATTTTATCAATGCTACCTCTACTAGTGATAATTATGCTGTTGTCAAGACTGCACACAGGCAAATACACGCACATGCAGCAGTTTCAAACAAAAAATATACAAACATTAAAATACTGCCATGATTCGAAATGATCAGTTCCTTTTATATATTAAAATAGTGTAATGAAAAGACGAAGTTGAAGTGAAAAAATGTGATGTCTTGACGAAACACATGTGAAAACACATTTACACGCGTACATTTCTCATATCAAAATAAAGCAAGATTACTTAAATCAATCGTTAACGCAATACAAAATGTTAGAGAATATGTATAATGAAGTATGAATTAGTGAAAGTTTGGACACTACATTTGGCATTAAAGTTTACGTAGAAAATTACCAATACCGATTCACAGAAATAATAAAACTTCTGTAGACATAAAGAAGAGATATTCATAGTTTTCCAATAGCCTATAGAGAATCAACAAATTTGAGTATGCACTACAAACAATGTCTAAGGAAATATTACAAAAATTGTTTCCGAATAAAATTATGATCCATTTCCAGATGACTATCTGTTACAAGCATTCAGTGAGCTTTCAGAGTTCAGCTGTTTTAGAGATTATAACTAGAAGTTGCGTATTTTGATTACTCAGCGTAAATTTACATGTTTACTTGTGAACACAGTCGAATGCGACGTAATCAGTTATTAGCTATTGATGCCAGTTTAAAACTCACAATGCTTACGACTGAAGATCCTATTTCCAGGATAGTTTCGTAAAGGTGTCTTACGTTATTTCCATAGATACGGTAGTGATAATGAAAGCTTTGCGAAGGTAAGTAATACAGAAAAGGTTACAAATTAACCTGGCCTAACCGATTTGTGGACTTCACTGTGATACTTAATTCGCATTACTATTAAAAATCACTTGCCTTTACTAAGATACATTGAAGAACATGTTATAATATGCTCAAGACCTTTAAACGATATCTTGTCTAGAGACAATGAGGCGTGGTATATACTTTATTTATATCAAAGGAGTGGGGATAAATATCGATTTAAACAATTCATCTGGGCTTACTGAGGTGTAAAGATGAACTGCTAACTTATAGTAACATACATGTGTGTAAATGATCGACTTATGATTCAAGGCTGAGTTAAGGATCAACTTCAGCTTTGGGCTGTCGCTAACTAAATATTAATAAACCTGATCAATTAAGGTCACGTTTCTTCCTTCAGCATCATCGATGCTGTAAAACGATTGGGTTCACATATAGCATAAATTAATAACCTGTTCACTGCCAAAGTTTTGGCAATATTTTTGTTTAAGGTTATTTCCTTATCACCTAAACCGTCAAGTAACTTTCATGTGATTCTTTTTATACTTGAAAATCCTGAACACACTATGACGTAATCTCTTTCCATTTTCAACAGACAACACCATGAAAAATATAAGACTGTATAAAAATACTAAGTGGGACTGTTGGAAAGACATTTGTCTAAGTTGATTCGCCTTTAGTCACTTGTTAATGACAGGATAAAGGCTAAAACAAATAATTTTATGACGATAGATTTACAACAGTTTTCCTAAATGAGCCAAAATGAAGCACATAAAACTACAGAAGTTATGTGAAGAATATCGACGTAACACGCAAATATACATGCATGCATTACTGTATAACTAACCAATTTGAACAAGTACTATCAAATGAATTGGCGATGAACACATAAAATAAATATTAACTACATTGGAATAAATTAGTAATCCCAGATGCGTGTATATTCCATGTTGATCGTGGCTTTAAAAAACACATATGATTCACAGTGAAGTTGTAAACAGCGTAGAAGAAATATTGGTCTTGTGACCTACAGGTTGGCCACATCATTTAATCGGAAAAATATTGAAATGCAAAACACCAGCTTTATTCAGTGATATCGTCCATTTAGGTAAACGTTATTCAACTTCTGAGTAATTTCAACATTAGACGATTTATTTCTTTTCCAGTATCAACGAGAAAAGTAGGAATTCGAAAGGGTGAACTTCCCCTATTCATGTTTGATACCTATTTCATCTATATTTTACCAACTATCATAAATGGTATATGCCTGACTATTTTTAGTCGACGTCAGTAATTGTGATATTTTATTACTAGTGTTTTTAGTCCACTAATAGTAGTGAAGTAATTGAGTATATCGATATCACTTCTCTTGGAAGTTTGATCAGCCGTGAATCTCTACAAGGATTTAAGGAGCTCGTTTAGTTTTTGCCAACTTACGTCACCTTATAATGTAGGTGAGATAACTCTATGCCAATCAAAGGACGAGCATACTAAGCAGAAATCCGATATATCTTACGTATAGTTGCAGAACGTGACAATCGAGAGTAGATGACATTTGTAAGTTATTGGTATTTGACCACAGATGTTTTCGAAACAGCTCGTGTTCGTTGAAACCACCAAGTAAGTTATATTGGGGAAAGAAGGTAAACCAGTTGATGCAGTTGTGAAGAATTATCAATTGAATCCATCTGTATATACATTATATGCACCTGGTCACCGCCTACCTCGATGCATAATGCTGACTGACGTTGAAAGATGTAAGAAAATTAGGGTAGGCCAAACTAGGGCGCACATAAGTCTATGGAACTGGTGAATGTTCGTTTGAGCTATGTAGCTGAAGACTGCACGATTGGCGTGACCAATGGCTGGAGAATCGGGGTGACATGGTTAAGAATCGACAACAGTGGCGAAGGAGCATTCACTCCTTATGTTCCTTAAATCTTAGGCTTGAAATTATTTAATACCTTTCCATGAATTAATTCCTATATTCAAAATGATATTCACTATGTCTAATCTTTTCACTATTACTAATTTAACTGCTGCTACTACTACTACTACTACTTAGGTATTCGTATTGCATTGCGAATATGGTGTGGAAACTTCAACTGACGAATGTGTCGGAATTCTATGCAATACATGGCTGATTTTATTTACTGTCTCAAATGATAATTACAAGGTTGATGAGCTCTATTTGTCGACACTAACTGATATAATGTGATTAATAAAACGATAAGTTTAGGACGGATTAATACGTTCAAAGTAACATGATATGAACAAAATTGCTAAAGATTTGTAATCAGGACAAAACTAAATGGTATTTCGTCAACATTATCATAACTAAGAAAGTGTGTTTACACACGTAAGATTTTGTCACGTGTTGTATTCGGTTGTGAAGGCTAAATTTACTTCCCACTTTCCAAGTGATACACACGGAAATGTCGATCGAAGTTTTAATCTAAAAGTAAGAAGTCAAATTCTTAAACGGATAAACCATATTACCTATGTGTTAGGTTATAAAAGAGGAAGTCAGTGTTATTACATGTTAATGACCCATTTACTAGGAATAGATTCGTGTACTTCGCTTCGTGCAGCGATATAAGCGTGATGGTTAATGATATTGCCCAATTTCTTGAACTGAAGTCGATGAGGAAATTTCAAACCTGCTACTCAGTAGTTCAGAAAATACATTACAGGATACTGGCTTCATTCACAAATTTAAACAAACGGCAATAACATGTTGATATATCTAAATCTATTTGTTTGAGAGTAGTTGAAGAGAACGGAACGAAATATAGGAAATCAGTAATATTCTGTAAATATTATTCTTGGTTTGCTAGAAAAATAGACACGAGAGTACCATTTCGAATGTAAATTTAAATAACGTAACTGGAAATTGTGAATTATTAAAGTTAATAAATTTTATTCCTAAATTCTCTACCTGGCTTCAACAAACTGATCTTTAGCTTTTGTCAAGTAAAAGCAATTTCAAATCAAATTCAAGATCTGTAACTGATATATAAACTGTAGCTTAATATAAGTTCGGACCAGGTTACTAGGCGAGACATTGGAACTACTGGAACTTTAATCGCCGAGGTTATTCAAAATTACTCTTAACTTATGTATTGCTTCATTAACTTGAATATTGACTAGCCCTCGTAACAGTGACTTCACAGTACATACCATTACCAAGGTTACCTTTGATAATTTCAAATAAATTGAGCATTGGATAGATTGTTTATAATAAGTGATATATATTTGTAAAATTCCAATCAGTAGAAATTAAAATTTCTGACGTTTCGCGGCTTAGTGCAAGTCGCTTCTTCAGAGAAATGAATAGCCGAATTTAATTAACACAAGAATCTTGTGTTAATTAAATTGACAAGCAAGCCAAGTCAAATGTTTGTCAAATTGCTTAGCAGTCAGCTCACTAGTGTTAAATCTAACAATGTGGGAGATCTATCTCATGAATAGCACTCCCTATAATAGTCAAGAGTGGTTCTGCAATTTCATTCGACTGCATTTAATTAATAAATAAACCTTTGACATGAAAAGAAAATAGCGAAAATTATATAGTAATCAGTTTAACATTGAAAAAAGGTCTAAATATATCCTATTTGAAACAAGTGTGATTTCAACTAATAACGACTCGTCCTCAGTTTTATTAAACTTCAGACACCAAGAAAGCCAATTAGAACCCTGCAATTTACTTATTAGAAATGCTGTATTTCTTACTATGTGATCTTTAAGTGTAAATGGTTTAAAGGTATTTTATGCTACCATCTATTAATACGAGTTGAAGAATATAAAACAACAAATAGCTTTTACATCGTTACTTAATTACGGTACCACATTAACTGAACTTTCTGTGATTGTGGAATGGAGGCTATGAATACTAATAATGCAACCAAACAACCAAATAAACACATTCGTGTTGTACTTGGCCTTAGAGTAAAATTTAAAAATGACAGGCAGTGATATACTATCTGGCTACCTTAAGTGAAAATATATTAAGTAATTGAAATAAAACATTTTATAGCTGAAAACTGAGGTTAGTAGTAATAATAATATTGGACGTAGAAGACAGAAAGCGTTATTCACAATCTAATGTATGATTCAGTAACGAAACTAGATTTATTAACTACTAGAAATATGAGATTTTGAAGAAAAAAATCAATTTGAAGTAGTTTACGAAAATAAAGTAACTAATGTGTCAACAATTATTTGCATTATAGTGAATGCTTTATTCCCTTGTATCTTTATTTCACGTAATATACTAATAAAGTCAAACTATTAAACTATAATGCCACTGATAAAACATGATACACTTACTGTATGGCTGAGCAGAATTGACTGAACTAAACAATAAATAAAATCACTCATATTTGGATTTGAATTAGTAAGTAATGTTTCAAAATCCGGTAATAGGCTAGGACCATTCATATTTGGAGGATTTGATGTTCTGCTTGATTGTGAATTCGAAGGGAGCGTTTGATCATGACAAGGTAAATGATCCGTACCAGGAATTGTAGTCGATGCTGTTGATATTGTAGGTAATTGTTGTGGTATTTGAATTACAGAGTCCGATAAACTATGAGTATCATCACATAATACAGGTGTACTTCCAGAATTTCTAGGAGAAATTGGATGTGAAACAGTAGACGGTAAAGATGAGGCAACATTTCTTAATAATTGTAATAGCTGGGCATTTGATGTCCGTCCAGTTGGAACTAGTGATGGTTTTAAAAAATCGTTTCGGCGATTTTGATGTGCAGATAAATTTGAGGCAACATTTGAAAGTAGACTAGTTAATCCGTGATTGGGTATAATTGGAGGTGGTTGATTAATATTACTGGATGGTAAACAACAAGCTGGATTACTTGTAGTATTCATTATATCCGGTCTCAATAGGTCAGTAGGATTAGATGTCACTGTTGAACTGTTGATATTTGCGATTGTTGTGATAGTCGATGTAGTGCTGCTAGTAGCTGAGGTAATTGCAGTGACTAGTGAATGTAAATACATAGCATACACAACCTGCGAGCTCTGCCAGTTTCGAATTTAATCCAAATAAATGAGGATAATATAAAAACTATGTACTTGATAATCAACAACTATTAGTCTTTTGTAGATGACCTCACCTCTCCTGCATTATTTACACACTGTAATCACAAATAATGTTAACTAGCTGAGAAGAATTTAATTAAAAATTATGAATTCGCGTTGGGTATAAAATTAGTATTATAGGCATACAAGCTAGCAAAATATTGCCTCCACAATCTGATGGTTGTATACTCCCCGGAGTATATGAAACATTGGCAACGACAGGTGAAAATTAATAGTTGCTTTCTTTTTTTATATCTACAATGAGAGTAAAATTAAAAGCAAAGTTTGGAATAATGAAGAAAACCTATCATTGATGGCTATTTATTTTAGCATAAAAAATGAGAGTAAAGTGAAACGATCGATTATTGAGTCATTCATTTTCACAAAAGACAAACCAGAGAAAAATCTCAGGTGAAAAGTATATAATGTAGAGAGAAGGAGAGAGGGAAGTAAACTTACAAACCATATGAATGAAAAATGTGGTTTGTGAAAACAGAGATCAAAAATGCATAACACTTCAAATTTATGCTGATTTAAAAAACAAAAAACCTATGTACCTAAAGGTTCATATGATTACGTTTCAGATCATCTGATGGGCATGCTCTTATTGCATTAACGTGTCCTTGTGTGTGTGCGCGAGCAAGTACTATATGTATAGTGAAAGGCATGAGTTCAATGGCTGATCTCACAAGGCGACAATGCACACTTTTGAATATGTATATACATACGTAGAAAAATAGCGAACACTAACAACTTAAACATAGAAATACAAAAGCTTGTGTGAGCTTGGGAACTAATCAAATTAAAGAAGTAAATTGAGAAATTTTTGCGATCGGCAGTTGAAGACATAGCTCAGAAGCAGTTTACTGATACTAAGTTTTACACGAATTCAGTACTTATCATGATAAATTCATCTTTCTGAGCAGATGTGATGTGTCGACTTGGACGAATTCGCCTATCAGCCAGATTTCTTCGTTGTATATGACTAACTAACTGAAGATATTATTTCACAAATCTCGTATGACTTTACATGAAGTTCAGTTTAACCATTTATTTACAATAATGGGAGGGTCCACTGAGGAAAACATTAATAAATACAAAACGCAGTACTTAAAAATAGATACCAATACTATGTCTAAATATTGTATATGTGCATGAAGAACATTAAGCGCCATTAACAAATATTCATCCATATATCAATGGATTTCTACTTTAATAGTATAATAATACTGAGAATATTGGAATATCACTATAATACATAGTTATATAGAAGAGGATAAAAGTCAAGATAGAGTGTACGAAAAACTCATAGTAATATCACCCTAGAGTATCAGAGATGCAGACAGTCGTGTTCATTACCTTGACTAATAAAATGTAACGATCACTCATAGGTTGCTGATCATTTACCAACAAATAAGTATGTATCTATGCAGATGGTGTAGTGACACGAATGGTAAACTCAAATATATGCTGGGTTTAGTCGCATTCTATCATTTTTCAATCTGAGAGGTGAGTATTATGAAAATAACGGTAGCAAAAATAAGAAATATGTGTTTAATTTTACTGAAGTATGATCTCTGAGTACAGGGATGTCAGTAGTATTAAATGCAAAATTAGTGTAGTGCATATATATCTATAATCTTCGCATGAAAACAGTAGTCACATTAAAATGAAAAAAAAGTATTTCAGAGAAGTTCTATTAGGTGAATTCAATTTCAAAGCTGTAAAATCGAGAATATATACATGCATATTACTATCAACAAATGTCTTAGCTTCAATCTTCAATACATATGTGCATATAGTCGGGATTACACAGCTTTGGAAATGAATTCTCAGAAGAGAGAACTCTTCTCAGAGACATATTTTTCTTTTCTACGACAACGGGTATTTTTGGTCCACACATTAAAATGAGACAGAAACGAAGATTTGAATTTTTAACTAAATTCATGTACATGACACAATACACAAGGATCACTAGCATATAAAATAAATATTACGAGACTGAACACATTCACTGATAGTAATATTATACAAGTGAATAAAGTGACGAACTGACACTTTACCAGCACAAAACTTTTCAACAAATTATATCAAAACTGGGTATAATAAAGTCACTACCCTAGATATTGATTAAAGTACTGTACGCAAATGAAAATATGAAACAATCTGCTATTTATTCTCGCGTATAGTGGATGAAATCAATGATCGAATTTCAGGAATGAAATAAAGTCGAGATTCTAATTCCAGATGTCGACCAATTGTGCTTCTGTATATGAAATGCAATGAGAAGATGGATAGATTTAACGAATAAGTGAAATATATGCACGTTAAGAACTATGACTTGAGAAGTTGAAGTTCCCAGTTATGGATCTGTAAAGCCCCCTACCCTCCCACACACACTAATAATATACTAGAATAAATCACTTAGGTCATAGTAACAACAAAATCAAATAAACGTACCGAAAATAACCAAATGTTCCATTTAAATAATTATATTCCAAATCAGTAAGAACTTTGTGGTCTGAGAAGAAAAATTAATCCATCAGAGTAAAAACTGTTAACTGTCATGATCTATGTCAGTTCGTCTATAAGAATAAAATATATATGTACAAACACACGTATGTTTGTGGGCTGTTCTAACCTGCCTTTAAGCTGGTTACCATACGAATGCTTTAAAAGAGCAGGTCAACTTTAGGTGACAGGCTAAGCCGCCCCTGATATGAGAGCCAGTTCACACAGGTGAGCGTGAGACAGACAGGTAGTAGTAACAGCAACAAGCGTACTAACCAAAGAGAGATGGCCTGAACTCTGACTCCTATTTGTCGTAACAACCGCAAACAGGCCAGACTAATGTCAAATTAGACTTTGTTGTGGGGGCGTGATGATTGTTAGATTGCGCTCTCACATGTCAGCTAGGTAGGTTGTGTAAATAATAACTACACCCCTTCTTGGCTAGACAGACATATCACACATGGACTTCTTGGTGGCCTTTAGCCTAAGTATTCTAGGGCTATAATGGCCTCAATTAACAGTTCATAAAGTTCAGTTAACATTCCAATCTGTGTAATTGGCTATAGAAATGGACCATTAGATTGTGGGGAGGGGGGTGGAGTCAAGGCCATATAACGAAAGACATTAGACACTTGGTCGGTGTTCCAAATCACACTCTTGATTGTGATTTATGTTTTATGCGAATATTTTATGTTGCTATTTCGTGACTAGGTTGAAATGACCATTATTCCGTCTGCGTATTTACGTAGGATGGTGACTGCTTATCTTTTTATTTTAAAAACTACGATTTCATAGCAGGTCACAAATATATGCTTTTAGTCTGTATTTCATTGGTCGCTTACAAAACAATAAAAAGACTAAGTATTTTTGGCAGTTTTACCAAGTGTTATTTGTAATTTTTGACATGTTGGGAGCGTTTTGATTAATTTCTTGACTGTTATCGCAATAATTAATCGATTATCTATGTGAAATTAGAATACCTAGATGTGGTGTTTACACACTAATCAGAAAGGCCAGTGGAACTAGATAAGTAATAAGCGAATTGATGTGTCATATTACCACTATCCCTGTTATCACAGTATTAGACAAATAATTTGTAAGCCACTAATGATTATTTAATCTTATATTGAATGAGTTGGATAGGCTAACGACTCACCAGTTATCCTGATACATTTGTCTAGAAACCTATACACACACTAATAAATAAATAATAAATGAAAGTTGGCAGGTTTGGAACTTTGCTTTCTCAAGAACAACAGACAACTTAGCACCTGTTATTTATCACTTCGAGACTTCTCAATAATGTCCACCTATGCAACCATAAGAAAAAAGTGAGAACTTTGGTTTGCGCAAATTGTACGATATTATCAAATTAGCTAGTTAGGATCCAGTGGCTGTTACTGTTATATTCAGTTAATTAATGGCATGGAATTCTGTCCAATCTATTTGGCGATATCTTCTGTGTTTTCCAAGATTTGGTGTTCATCAGTCAATACTACCAATTTACAATTACGTCAGGGTTTACAATGATTTATTTCAGATATTTGGATCTACTGCTTAATGAGTAGCCTTTATAATTCACTTATTATTTTTCACTAATTTCATTATCATTTTAAATCCAGAACTCACCCTTTTCAAAATTACGACTTTTCGTAAACATCATATTTGTTCTCATAACCTCTCAAACAGAAATATTACTGACAGCTGCTTCAGCATCTCTTACGCTTCGAACAAATTTCACTCTGTCGTACTAATTTACCAATCATACGTTTTAAATGAAAATCTATAGTTTCAACACTACCGATTTCAAAAACCTGTCCTACAAGTTCCTGAATCCTTAATCTGTTTGTCCATAAATAACCTGACCCATAATCAGTCCAGGCGTTATTGTGTTACTTGCGATAACAGAGAATTTCATAAAATATTAAATAAATTACTTCTATTTATAAATTTTCACATCCATCACATTCTCTGATCCGTATTGGCTGTTAGCTTGCTTCGATTGGCTCTCCTCAATTTTCCTGTGTATTCTAATTATGCTTTGGTCCTTGCCACTTCACAACTTACCTCATATGCTGTTTACTAATTCTTTCCAGTCTCACGAGACGTTCCGCTACCTGCTACTGACGGACGACATTATAAGTAGCATCCACACAACAACAGCACCACATTGGAAACAAGTGGAAGCATACGATCAGTATTTTATCGCTATGACTTGAATATTTAATTAGACATCTAGTAGCATTAAACTATTTTTAAATTGCCTAACCAACATTCACCATAGATCTATGAAATCCTCTACACCTCGTCGAACTGCTATTTCTGATTGCACTAAAATGATAAGATTTTCTGATAGTTAACATTGTTGAAAAGCTCTTGTGACCCTTACTATACTGATACTCTCAAAAACATTCCTTTTTGAGATAATTGACGCCTAGCTTGTAATTTATACAGTCAGGTATTATTTTTCAAAGTTTTTGAAGAAGAGTTTTGTTACAGCTTATTCTTCTTTACAATTTTCATATAATATTTAACGTTTGAGATTGGAGCCCGTATCATGATTCGTTGTATATGAAATTACACTTTTATCCATAGTAACAAAGTGATGTTCACAATTAAGAAAACGGTGATCATTTTTATATGGCATTAATTTTATACTTATACATATTTTGTATATTACCATAAAGTGAATCCAGATCGTTCCTAATAACAGTAACCATTAATCATGCAATATAATAGAGTGAATTGTTATCAATCACCAACTGTTTGTCTTTATTGAATGTTCTGGTTTAAGTAGTGAAATAAGCTACATATTTAGGAACTTACATTTACCTACTACATCAAAACGTGAGACATTTCGTTAATAACCAAACTATCTACCCACAAGAATAACGGTCATATGTAGATGCAAATATAAGTAACAGCAAGATCTGCAGAAAATGACATTCAAGTTTTTATGGAGTCAGATAAATCGGGAATACAGCTATTTCATTTAGTCTGTCAACTGATCAACAGGATTATTTTGATAGTAATAGTTGACAATTGAGGCTAACAAAGGGACTGACAGTATTTCCACTAATTTTCACTAATTGAGATAAACATTTAAAATGGATCATTCATTGGTTAAAAAGTAGCTAGCTTGATTCCACGGGGGGGGTGAACAAAACCGTTGAATCAATAAAATGGGGGTACATTGTTAGGGGGTTCGAAATAAAAAGAAAACTGCTTTCTTCACCCTAATTTGTAATGGTTCTTTTAACTGGTAGAAACTGACTTCATAATTAGTGCTTTTATACAGTTCCGATGTTAGGTGGTTGGATATGATAATCAAGAAGTCCTGAACTAACGTCTCATCAACATGACATGCTTTTGATCTTAAAGGAATTGACTCTTCATATGAGGATCGGACCAGAGTTCACCTAATTTACAACCTGATATGTTACTACTGAACTGCTGGAACCAGTGTTACTTTAATATTTCATTTTCGATAGTGTGTTTAACTTTATGCAAACAAGTAGCCAAAGGACATGTCATAAAGATTATAAGATCTGAATAAATTACGTAGATACTAAGTTGTTTGTATTCATCTCACATTAGTTTCAGTCAGCTTTCACTAGTATTCTACTGAGATAAGTCTGTGATAAATATAAACAACAAATTGGAAATCAGTCGTTACAATTCTACCACTACTTACCAGGGAATTTGTATAATACAGATGTGCCTAACCTAAATTTAATACATTTAGTTCTGTTGAAATGTATGGGATTTCTAGTCCCATACGAATAAATTAAATATATCAGTTTATAGTCACTAAATGAAAGTGAATATAATTATTAGAATATTGTAACGTTTTTTAATGTTAAATACATATGAATCTAAATATTATTTACTACATAAAATCACACGTACGTTCATTTATAATCGATTGTATTTTTAAGGTATACACGGTATTCGTCGCTTGTTTAATTGAACAGTTAACAGTAAATAAACACTAAATTAAATGATGACCATTACTACTTGAGATTATTGTGAAAAATAGTCTTATTTTGAAAAAGCTGTAACATAGTGACAATAAAACGATTAGTGATCAGAACTCAATATCTTATAGTGTATGTAGTGATTCACATTACGAGCTTACATGATTATAAGAATCTTGTTACGTCTCAAGTGACTATTGGCTCACAACTGTTTTCGAACGACGATCTGTTTGTGATGAAAATTACGTTTGAGTGGCTGAAACTACAGATCATCCAACAATAATATTAACCATTTGAACGTTTTGACTGGCATGTAGATGTGTTTCTGCACTCCTAATGAGTAGCAGGATCTGTACAGTCTATTAAATTCTTTGATGACAAGTGATACGATTGACAAAACGATTGGAATCGAAAATATAAGACACTAGATACGAATCCATTGGTGATATTAGTCAGTGATTGGGTGAACTCCACTAGTGATGTCTTATGGCTAGAATTCCCTGAATTATTTCCCAAAATTAATTATTTATAAGCAGCTAAATAATATTAGTATAGGAGTGGAGGGGTGTTCGTGCTGACTGATGATTTTTGTATATTATACCCTACTTGTAAAACTATACTTGAAGTGATCTGTGTTGATATTGTCCAGAAAACTAATTCAAAATTCATTAATTAAACCATCCGTCTGAATGAACACAGCTCAGAAAAATATGAAGTTTGTTTTACATCATAAATAAATCCATGGAATCAGTATACTTGCTTAGTAATATTAATATGTCAGTGACTGTTTTGAAAAATCGTTGGTATTTAGAACGAAGCTATTAATTTATGCTTGTTTAAATGAATTACATGTTAAAAGATGGAAAACAATACCTTTGTGTAAAATGTTGTTAGTAATATTTATTGTTTGATTATCCCTGTAATAAAATTATCATTTATTAAACAATTTAATTTTTAGAAATACTTTTTTACATGTAAACATACATACACAATTAACTTTTCTTCATACAGCTACATATAAGCTGTTCCATAACATGAAAGTATGTCTTGATAGATTAGATTTTTGTATCGTTTTAGAGTAGAATATAATGGACTATGAACTGTTGAATTTTATTATGTGATTAGATTATGCATAATTTTGCATTATTTAAATTTATCGAAAATATCTTTTGTAATGTTTATTTCAGAATAGTTTATTCTGCATTTTATGAATATTTTTGCTGTAGAACTGTACAGTAGCTACTATGCTCAGGAATGGTAACTTCCATGATCTAAACATGTATACGTAAACACCATAGATCTGCTAATATACTAGTGATTGTTTCATTGATTTCTGTAAAGACAGTTAGAAAATTCACTTTGAAGATGCGGAAACTATTGAACTTAATGGAGATAATTATCAGAAAAAAACCTGGACGTAGGTTTTGAGATACTTAGTACTCATGAGAACGGTCTACTTTGGATCAATGTGTAGACCTCAGTCATACAGGAAATCAGTCGAAGCCCAACTAACTCAATAGTAACGGTTGCAGACTATGATATAGAGTGGAATTAATTAAGGAGGAATAGTTTCTGCAAGATTGTCAGTATATCTTTCTAAAAAGATTCAACTTGCACTCGGCCGGGATAGAACGAGGTTACTTTTCGATTACCTCCAACAAGCTTAACATCAGAAAACAGTTCACGCGATGCTGAATCACTTAAAATAATTTCAGATGAATTCATTTTATTTTGTTTGGTTCGCTTCAGCCGCTTACAACCTGTAATATTTTAAGATCAAGATTATAAAGAGATTTGAACATTCAGAAAATGTAGTCGAAAATTGCACTTAACATCTGACACTAACATGATGCAACAGAGAAGTGAATAAGGTTATGTGATAGAATAAAAGATTGCAGCTATATATCCATATATCGAAGAACAATCTGGAAATTTTATTATTAAATAAGACAAGAAAAGACAATTACGTAATGAGCGAACGTTAACGATGGGGAAGAAATAAAATAAGTAAGTATAGTTTGATTAGTTATATAATGAAAACTGTTGAAGTCAAGCTAAAATAGCCTAATGATGTAATGATGCAAAAGAGTTCTAGAAGAGAACTTAGTTAAGGTTTCTAAGATAAAGGAAGGCTTACATTAGTCTCCTTTTGTGCACACATTCCAGGTTTTAGACGCTTGCTGACAAAAGCTTCAGGTATTTTCAGGAGGCTGGAGCTTGGCTGCTTGTTGTTGTAATCAGTTAAAGATGATCAAGCGAAATAAAACAAATTTGTTATATTCTGCTCGAATGTTTGTTCTTGTTCTTTTCATATGGTTATTATCACTTTCGCTTCATTAAAAATTATAAGTCATCTAATTGTAAATATTGAGGAGAGACAATTTTAACGAACAGGTGTGTAGTAGTCCTGCTGTAAATGATTGAATTACACTATATTAAGATGGTTATGAGAAATGAATATTGATAGCTCCTAGATCCGAACTCATTTTAAATATTATATTGCATATGTGTTTCGATAGGTGAAATCACTTTTATGTATATTCTCAGTATTGATAAAATCAACCTATGTGAACTAACGAATATGATGATGATGATGATCATGTTAGTATCGATTCATATGATTCTTTTCTTATACAGTGATTTTGATCCAGTACATTGTGTTACCTAAATCAAACCAAAAGTATGTTTACAGGTAGATGCTGAGAATCCCCAAATAAAGATGAATCATATTGAGTGCTTCATAGATTACAGACATTGTAAGGACTGAAAATCCGACTTAAATTATATTAAATTACCTAGAACGAATAGTAACAGTAGCAAAATAATAGCTAAAATTCGTGATGGACTTCAAGAAATTCTGTTAAGAAGCTATAACTGATTAAGTGAATTGAACTTCAAGTAACATTGAATGGGGATTACCGTATTTCATAAACTGATTAAGGCTGAAACAAACTATATATGCACCAATCGATCCAGATGCAGTAATATTCGTATTCACTGACAGTTGTAGGGACTATTTAGTGGGATTGTATGTTTGCTCATTAGCCGAGTATGAATCAATTATTCAATGTACCTTGATTTTCAATAATCCATCAACTTGTACTAGGTCGTGATGAAAAATCAACTTCAGATTAAATAAATCTATCATAAATCCATCCATCATTTTTCTGGAATTCTATGTAATAGCTAGACAATAAACAATGATGACAAAAGTAGTTGATGTCATTGAATGTATTAAGAAATCTGATATGTCGTCTCCATTGTTAGATTATTTGTTTACTTCATTACGAGAATAAGTATATAGTTTATCAATAAAATAAACATTAGTGCATTTTTTTTTCTTAAATGATAGTCTACTTTCATCATTTACTTTTATGGAATCAATAAATAAGTTCAATAATTCAGTCTGATTTATTCAAAGAATATATTTTCTTGGAAAACATTAATTTCAGTGAGTGACTACATAAAGTAATGTATTGAGCAGTTGTTGCTGATAATCAGAAATAACTATTAGTAAGCTTATTAATATTAGTAATCTATGATAAATACACCACATTTGAAGTATTTCCATGGGTGTCATAATATTGGACTCATCAATATTGCCATTAGGACCTTAATTTAGAAACTAATACTACTTGAAACGATTATGTTTGCTAATTGGTCCATGGAAGATAATAATAAATAGAGTTAGAATTCATAATATCTTAGATGTTACAACATTTTTTTAATGAAAGTAATGCGTATCACGATGTTGAATCATTCTAGTAATGGTGAGTAATGTTGAAACAATTTCCATCAATAGAACATTGAATTAACTACTGCTCATAAAGTGCATTCGCTATGCATATATTTAGTAGTGCATTCGCGTACATCACACATAATTCCTACTTCTGCGAAACAGCTGTGGAAATATTAGTGTCAGATGTATAAACAGTTAAATACATTAAATTGTATCTGTACATTGTTAACACATTATCGACATGAGTATGCTGAATCAAGTCAATATCTGAGAACGCTTAGTAAAATTGGGACTGTTACCTATTAAGTGAAGATTAATGTGTTCACCTGGCCATATGTTAGTTTGCAGTCTTACAAAGTTCTTAACTTGAGCCAGAAAGATTTACGGTACTCTCTCATTTATAAATATGGGTAGAGTTATCCGCAACATTTACAATATTAAGTATATCTTATGATCGAAAATTTCGGAAACAACATATTAGTTATTCAAAAAAAGTGAATTACCTCAGAGGTGAACATAGTTAAACAAAAAGTAATTATTAAAAAACCATTCTAAAAGTTGGCCTATTACCCCTTCAGCCTCCATGATAAAATGATTTATCGTTTATTGATGAAGAAATGAGAAAGCTAATCAGTGAACTAATAACCATACTATAAATGTAGCACTATGCATTAATAAATCGAATTCTATAATATACTGCTATTCATTCATGTACAATGGTTCATTTCGACGACAAACTTTACAAAGAATCAGTCTTAGTGAAATGAGAATAATAGGCAAAATTATGTAAAATTGACGACAGGACAATCAACGGAAGCAGAAATAGCAATAACTTGATAAAAATTACTTCATCATAGTAAACACACTTCCATGAATGTTTTACCGAATACAGGTTAATGATAGCATCAGTTTATAAGTGTTTTTTCCAATCGATCTAAGTTTTTCAGTATACTTTCACATATTAAAATACTCTGTACTAAATAGCGTGAAAATACATATTTCTTATTTTTTAAAACTAGGATCAAATTAAATTAATGGTAGACCGATTACAATTAAGTAAAAATTTAAAAAAATAAGGTAACATTATGCCTTGATTTCTAGATGAAATCCAACAACTGAATGACATGTGATATCGATGTAATTTTGAACATGAAGATGATAAGTTACTAAATAATATAACTTTCTAAGTGCTATAAATACAACTTAACTCAATACAATGTGGTTTAAATATCAAACCAGTAACTTTTTTAAATAAATCCGTCTTGTAACTGTTCTATTCACATACTTATATTAGCATTACTTATCTAATTAGAAATCATTGATGAACACTAGATGTTATAAGTTTACATTTTATCTGATTGCATTTAAAATAAAAGCGTATAGCCTACGTAAACAGTGTACTTCAATTTCATTTGTATGAAGTATGATTATTGTTGTAACACATATGCCTATTAGTTGCATTTTCTAAATACATGTTTTCCTTTGACACTTCTACTTATTGAATGACTATTGCAGCTAATACGAAGCTGAGAAACCACATTATGCTTAATGCTGGTACATGTCGTAGCTTGTATTTTAAAAAAAGGAGGAGTATACTTTTGCTTAAACTGAGAATCATACATTATTTTTTATTTTGCATCACATCAATAAATTTAATTCTGTCTACACTTTTCCAATGCATAAAAGTAATAATAATACTATTAGTTACTTCATAAACTAAGTAACTATTTTTTATGTGCTTATATTTAAAGATAGTGACAGTTTACTTAAAATAAAATTAAATTGATTAACAGAAATTCATACATAGATTCTCCATTTCCCAACCCTCTCTTAGTTCTAAATGTTTCATATCGAAAGAAAAAACTTGTGGCGTAATAAAAATTGAACATCATAAGTGGCCACTAAATATTGCCTGGTTTTCAGTAGTTCTTCAGTTGTCATTAAATTGCCATCAATTCAGTATAGCCTGCTATTTATTTAACGTTTAATAACATATTACTATCCATTATCAGGTATGCAGAGAGAGTCCTTGATGAAAGGTAATTAATGAAATTAATTTAATATATATTAGATTCGATTATTTTCATCCGAAAAGTGTATACCATATAATCAGATGAAACGTTGATTTTGAGAGAGTTTTTCAAACTCAATTTGATTACATGTTCGGTAGCATGATTTATAGAAAATACAACTTCAGCATCGATTTCATGTAAAAGTCACTTTACCAGCTTTTTCATAAGTATTAAATCGGTTAGTCCTGACGGCTTTGTTTATCTCTGGTTATCTTCATTGCCTTCATTAACTTTATTCGTGTTTGAATTCCTTTTGACACTCACCTTCGATTAATTGAGGATTGTGCGATTGGACTACCTATTTCATGTTATAAATTTCATCTGCTTTGGGAGTTCTCAATTGATTTCTGTTATTTATTGCTCGTATATAACGTAACCAACATTAAAATATCCTAGACAGAAGCCATTGTGTCCTCAGAGGCGATTCAGTTTAGTATGTAAGTTTTGACGGCTCCGAAATTACTAATTATAGTTTAAAGTAAAAACAGTGTTGTTATACATTTTTTTGATGGACTTACCTAAGTGATATGTGGTTGAAACTATAGAATCTTGTTCTAGGCTGTGGTTATCCTCAAAGTTATTAATATCCGTTAAATTTTCTGGTATCCAGTTAGCAATACTGGTCTTTTTTCCACTAATTTAGTAGGTGATTGCTGCTTATTAAGGGGTATTTTTCATCGAACTTTTTATTTCAATCAGATAGAGTTATCATGAACTGTCTTCTATTAGCATGCTAATGTACCGAGGCCTGGAATGGTTGTTAAAAAATATGTTGCAAAATGAAGCATGATTTGGAATTCTCAGTAGCATTTACACTGTGGCATGGAGAACACACGCTAGATAAGCGGGAAAAAGGAAGAGCAGCATACAGTAGAGTGGACATTAGAAACATTAATCGTCATTTAGACACAATTGCACAGTTCACTACCAGGAGTCTCTGATATTCTATTAATAATCCTAGATAGTCGAAAAAACTTATTGAGTAAATTTCTGTCTATACCTACGATTAAATAATTCCTTGTTTTTATGACAACAAAACATCAGTAGCAAAAACACAATGTTGTGGGAATGCAATTTTCTCAAGAAAGAAAAGGGATATATATATATATATATATATATATATATATATATATATATATATATATATATATATATATATATATATATATATATATATATATATATATATATATATATATATATATATATATATATATATATATATATATATATATATATATATATATATATATATATATATATATATATATATATATATATATATATATATATATATATATATATATATATATATATATATATATATATATATATATATATATATATATATATATATATATATATATATATATATATATATATATATATATATATATATATATATATATATATATATATATATATATATATATATATATATATATATATATATATATATATATATATATATATATATATATATATATATATATATATATATATATATATATATATATATATATATATATATATATATATATATATATATATATATATATATATATATATATATATATATATATATATATATATATATATATATATATATATATATATATATATATATATATATATATATATATATATATATATATATATATATATATATATATATATATATATATATATATATATATATATATATATATATATATATATATATATATATATATATATATATATATATATATATATATATATATATATATATATATATATATATATATATATATATATATATATATATATATATATATATATATATATATATATATATATATATATATATATATATATATATATATATATATATATATATATATATATATATATATATATATATATATATATATATATATATATATATATATATATATATATATATATATATATATATATATATATATATATATATATATATATATATATATATATATATATATATATATATATATATATATATATATATATATATATATATATATATATATATATATATATATATATATATATATATATATATATATATATATATATATATATATATATATATATAAGTCTGATACTACTGGGTTAAAGGAAATGGAATTTCATCCAAATTTCTATGATGTACATAATTTATAATGGTTTAAATAATAATGACCGAGATTGTCTATTGATTCTAAATCAATCAAGATATTTCGCTGATGTATCTTATTTGAAAGTATGATCGATTTGTTTAGATATTTTGTTGTGTAGTTATAGTAATTTATTGAGCACATGAATCTTAAATCCTGAATACATTCATCAATATACCACTACCACTAAGGAAGACAAAAAATGTTTACAATGAACCTTACCCCCCTGCTATACTATTTGCACAGAAGTTTGAAGTATCATTAATAAAATGAGAGCAAATTTGAAATAAATCATCAGTTTACATCTTGTTCAGATAATGAAATGTTAAAGGGTTTTCTTTGTTAAAGCTTATTTTAGTTTTTGAAATAGAATTTCTCCAAGCGATAAGTGGTAGTCAACTAATGAATGAATTTTAGTATGAAAAAACTTGTTTTTTCAAATATATAGTAGTGTGAAGTAATTCTAATGGAATATATTAATGTATTGAGTTAGCGAATCATACTACCTTATGACTATTGATAACCATAATCTATGATCAAAAACTTTAGGTGATGCGGCTTAAAGTTCGCTACAGTGGCTAAAATCCATTAATATCTTATCTTCTGTAGTCTGAGTGTGTTTATTAAAAGAGGTTGTAGGCAGGGAATCTTGTTTGACTCATGTTTTGTACTAGTTGGCACTCGTGTACTTGTAATCTTGAAAAAAAACTGACACTTCTTGTAGGATCCAAACCTAAGTTATCAATTTCAAGGAGGTATCCTGACCATGAATGACCTTAATAAAACTGATGTGTTTACACTAAGTGAACAATAAGTAGGAACTAATGTTATGTTTATCTAGCGCTTTAGTGATAATGAAATTCTCTCGGTTGAGATGTTAAAATAATTCCATTTGTTCATTTTGAGATGACAATTTCTGTTTAGTTTTTGTTAAAATTAACACTAAATTTTTACGTTTCTTCTCTGCTATTATATAGGGTATTGCCAACTTGGATGCGAACACTTCTTCTGGGTAATAGGTTATTTATGTCTACGTGGTCGACAGAAGGAGGAAGGGAACAAAACATTAACTACCTCAAGTACAACATCGAGATAAAGCACAGAAGGACAAACGTAATATCATAATGAAACAGCGAAACTGAGTACTGGAACAAACGTGACTAATAAACATAGAAAACTCGTATGTATAGTAACATTATCGAATTATAATCTACATGACTACTATATAAGTTGGATTGTGACTGGCAAGTGGAATCCAGGACGCGCGTTTCGTCCCATTTGGGACTCATCGGCTGGATGTACCTGCATCCCAATGTGGATTCCACTTACCAGTCACAATCCAACTTATATAATACTTGTGAAAAATTCGCTATATCGAGGTAATCCGCTCAGGATGCACATATAGCAACAATGACCAGCTTCAGTCTATAACAAATCAACGGGAATATACAAGTTCATCCTAACTACATGACTACGTTAAAGAACATACTGAAATGTACTGCAATTTAATCATTAAACTATCGTTTTCTGTTTAAGTAACTAATGCAATCAGGGACTAATTATCGTACATTTCTAGGTGATTTTCACTCTGAATAGAAATCAAAAGACATAAATACTTTTCAGATAATTTACATTAATCACCTGTGTACACTAAAAATCCTGAATTGTTTACAACCCGTAAATTTATGGCCGTGAGTTGATTAGGAGAAATTTACACTACATTTCATTAGCTCATTTTATAAACGAAATCAATATGTGGCATATTTTTAGTCAGTCGGTGATAAATAATGAATTATTTAGATACCCATACTCGATTAAATGGCTCCTCAAGTTAAGACTTTGTTGTTGAAAGTCAGGAAATCCACCATAATGTTAAGTAGTGGTGAGTAAATAATTAGTCTTCACTGTAGATAATAATTTTATATCGTCTGAAGGTTACTCGTCTTTTCGTAGGACAGTTCATTGTTCTCAACAGTTACCATTCACAGTTTTCAATATAGAATCAATATCATGATAATTTTAGTAGTGCAAATTGTCCTGTTGTATAGAATAGAGTATAGAAATCTATGGACTTCAACTAAATTTGTTGTGAGCTTTGAGAATTTTAAAACAAGAGTTATTTTTCCTTTGTTTTCTATGTTATTTGTAATTGAATATTGTCATTTAAATATGATAACACGTTAAGTAAAATAACATTTTACAGGAAATGTAACCAGTTGTCCATCTTTTCATCTTACATTAATTTAACATGTACTTTTAACATAAAGTCGGTTTCATGAAGTACAAGCAATTGATGCTTAGGTAAATAATTTGTCAGCGTGGAATAATCTATCATCTGTGAAGAAAGTCTTATTTTATAAACTGTCTCAAATTCATATAATCACTAAGAAACTCAATAGTTTATGTCTATCTTCTTTTATATGCTATAGGGCAGTGAGTTCAGAAGACAACTGATACTAATCGAAGACGTTCTGAGCGTGTTATTTTCAGTCATATCTTATTTTAACTATTATGTTAGATGTTTACTGGCATCTTGGAAGGATTATTGATTCCGTTTGTGCTAATCATTTGATAATACACCAATAAGATATCTGACAATATAAGCCGATCGGTTATTTTTCGAGATTGCGATTGTTTTTAGAAGTTAATCAGTTAGATTCAAACTCAAGGAATGACTGGCATACTTTTATCAGTAATAGTTCGATAACTAGTTAAATTTCCTGTGAGATCATTGTAACACATTACTGGGAAATCATGTAATGAGTATGATGTAGCTGTTCAGATTTTGGTTTTCTACGGTTCACCAGTTGATATTAGTCAATGACGAAAAGTATATCCAAATCTTCAAAACATCTGTGAATCTAATTCTTTTCAGAAAGAACTCATGCAATAAATTTACTCATTTTATGAAAAGAACCATTCTACTTTATTATACATTGATTATAGTCCGTGTACCATTTGTAAGAATGAAACTATTATTTATGCATGTAAAATAAAATTTTATTTAGTCAAACCGATCTACAGAGATTGTATCTATATTCATCTTCTTTGAGTTCAGTTCATAAACTTAATAAAAGTACATTCACTATTATTACTAATAACGCTATTACTAGTACTACTAATAATAATGACGATGATAATAATAATAGTAGTAATAATAATGCAGTTCACAGAAGAATAAACCAAGGATATATGTATTCATAATAATATACAAATATAATGCTGTGTGTATATAGGCCAAGGTTAAAACAATTGTGTTACCTTAGCAATGATCTAAACGAGGTCATCTGAATAGATTCAGTGATCCACATCATTTTTTTTTATCTAAAAAAAGGTGATACTTTATCTTTTACTTGTTCTGTCTTCTTTCTTCGTTTCTTCCCCACCTCCTTTTCATCCCTATGCTCTTCCCCATCTTTTTGAAATATTCACATATTTGTGAGTTTTTTCTAGAGCTTTTCTCAGTGTCTTTTAATGCTAATGTAGGCCATGATAATGATAATAACAATAATATTAAGGCCAAAAATAAAATAAATAGTTAAATTTAAGAATTGTTCAGGTCAATTAGTACATGGAACGCATATTTTCTCGCTATTCTATATAGTGAACTGAAATTTTAACTAATGTATTCTATTAATTGAGGATATTCTTTTATGTTAGTGTGTGTAACTAGACTCCACTATCTGAATGGTATAACATTCTCATCCAGGCATATATTACAACATAGATACAGATGTACATTGGAAAGAAGAAAATAAGGTCAACAGTTTAGACCTCAATAATTACAGAGATATGTAGATCGAAATAATAAATTAATTAAGAATTAAAAAACGGTAAGAAATATTGAGTGTAATATGTGTGAATATATATATGTGTGCACCTAATAACTACAATTTCTGTAATATACATTAAATATTTACACACATGTACACATATATACCTTAAATGACCGCGATTCAATTTCAGGTCAAGATGATGTTTCGTAAGGTCATCAAATGTATATAACAGAAATTTATTTACTCAAGTGTATATATGAATCAATTTATGACATGAATGAGAATATTTGATAAACAAATAATTGAGATAAATTAAAGCTAAGTGACAGTACAGAGTGAGGGTGGAAATTAATTGCTTCACTGGAAAGCAGAAAATCAAGGCAATCAATAAGTTAGTGAAGTAATTAGCGGGAAAGAATCAATGCTTAAGTTAATAATGCCAAATTCAATAATTAATTCATAGACTTTGAGGTTAAATAGATAATACTTTGAATGAGATTTATTAGCTTATACCTATGAGTGTTATCTATCGTTAGGTCAATAAATGTGACATTAAGCTTGAGATTCCATGAAGAAAAACTGCAAATGTATCCAAATTATTCGAGTAGTTTAGGTATGTAACATTATCTATAAACAATATTGTTTGAAGAAAGATATTATCCTGATACTATTAATTATTCAGGAAGATCGCATACAGAATGTAAGTAGTCAATTCGATTGAAAACTGTGTTTGCGATAGTCCATATTGATTTCATTACTTATTAGATATGTTGTACTTTGAACCTTTCTTCGTTTTTTAAACCGTTTAGTGAGTGAGTATAATTTCCAACAAATATTTAATTTCAGACTGTTAGGGTTAATCACGAACGCCTCCAATGAGCATGTCTGAGTAGCTTAGAAAAACAGGTGTAATGAAGTCTTTCATGAAAATTGTTTTCTAACACACAGTACTAAAATGTTATGTTAAATAAACCGCAAAATGGTTAAAAACAATATATAAAACACAATAGACACTATTGGCATTGAGGATTATCCCCCCCTCCCACTTATATTATATATTATACCAAAACCGCAGAAAATAATAGTAATTTCACTACCAAGGAGGATGTCTAGTGATAGGAGTATAAAGTTTAGGTGCATAGAAATGACTTCCTTTCTCAGAATTATAGTGAAATTATTACTACATGAACTTTATTTTGCACTAAAGGAACATATTAGCCCATATTAATTTGTTTACAGGTGTAATAGAGGCACTTTGGATGCAGCAGTTATCTAGTATGACAACATTGTACCTTACTGAGAAATAGGCGAGAAGTATGTCCTAAGTACATTTTTTTTCTACACTGATGTATTCCCAAACCTATGTTACCAACCACACTTGCAGGTAATGACATAGAAAGCTGGATAACCAACTGGATGCATTGGTATTTCTCAGTAAGGTAACGGTTTACCGTGTACAAAGGAAAGTGCTTCACTCATCTATTAACAGAAGCTAGTGTACTTCAAGATGATGTTATTTCTCCCTTTCTTTTCTGTTTGTCTTTCAGGACCTCCTGCCTTTTACAAAAATGCCTTCGTTAAGTACGCAGATGGTCATACTAATTGTATGTCATTTTCTTCCTTCACAGAGGGTTCTGAAATAAATGGTCTCATAGTGAATGTTGCGAAATAGTTTGATGGTTGTGTACTTATTACTTTTAGATTTCATACTGTTAATTTCAGTATAACATATGAGAGTGACCTGAAAACCCATATGAAATTCCATGACGTTTGTACGGCTGGAGATTCCTTAGTAAAGATAATGTCGAGTATCAGTTATCTTGGCGTAGGTCTTCCTTCTGATCAGTCTATGCTTTTGCAAGGTTTATTCACACCGATAAAGGTTTTTATTTAATTTATCATATAAGGAGACTATGTAGTCTTTCCATTATTAAGCACTTAGTTTTACAGTTTGTTAGTTCATAAATATTACCTATTATACTATGGCGACCCCCATTGTTTCTTATTCAAACTTTTAAGAAAAGACCGTTAAGTTCTACGTAGAGTATTAAAGATTGTTAATAATGTATGTTACAGAGCATTTGACGTTATTAAGAACGTACTTGTAGATGAGCGTTTTAAATTCTATAAATAATCAACAAGTATTTTACCAGATATAAACCACTTACTTCACTTATATCTTTCATCGTGTTTATCTTTTGCCTAAACGAGATACAAGTATATTAGAAAATTACAAATGCCTTACAATTCAGTGTGTGGTACATATACAAAAAACTGAGATTACCAGAAAAATATTGTTTTGCAAATGCAAGTCATTAAAATGTTCTTATTTCTCATGAAACTTTCAAATGAATTTATATAGTTCTTTCGTTATTTATTTATTTATTTATTTATATGTACTGTTTGCAGACTTATACTAAGATAATGAGTAACTTGTTGAAATACTTGATACTGAAGATCCCATGTGATACTAAATATATAACAGTGAGTAAAGTGCCGGTTATTATTATTATTATTATTATTATTATTATTATTATTATTATTATTATTATGTATATCATATTGATATTGATATTTTAGTTGATAATGCAGGATCATTTACATAAAATGGTAAAGCGTTACTGAACAATAAAATGAATTCAGTTATAAAATTACTTTGATTGGAATATTCATTTTCAGTCTAATCACATAATTTCATTTGAGATATAAACTTATTCGTGTTACCACTACTACAACTAGTTTGATTGCATATAAATTTTTATTCACGTCTGAATAATTGGATTCATAACATTTGGGCATCGAGTGTGTAAATGATGCTTGAAATAAATCATATTTGCAAACAATCTCCGCGAATGGAATTAACGAGAATTCTAACATTTCACTCAGTATACCGATCCGAGTTTAATCAAAGACATAAAAAACTAAAATTATCGAATATGAATATAAGAGGCACAAAGTAATTGTGAATGTAATGATTGTCTAATTATATGTTCAGTAAAAACATTCGTAAATTGTCAGTTACTTTAGGAGTAGCAATGTTACTTTACTGATTGTCTTGGATTAACGTACTGTAGATATAAAAGACCTATTTAACTTAAATTATGTTATTAATTTTGACAATTGATCTGACCTCATAACTGTACGATTTGAAATTTCTTCGCTCCTGTATTTAATTTTAATATAATGAGAATTTATAAACAGTTATCAGTTTAGTTCTACTGAATTCTCAACTCTTTAAAATGTACCATTTGGTTGGCATTCGAAGACAAAAAATGGAAAGACAGCTGAGTTAATCACATATTTTCCTATGCGAACGAACAAATAACTAAACAAAGAATTAAATCTAAATATATATGATAAAA
The DNA here is from genome assembly GCA_034768735.1 of Schistosoma mekongi. Classification (NCBI taxonomy): domain Eukaryota; kingdom Metazoa; phylum Platyhelminthes; class Trematoda; order Strigeidida; family Schistosomatidae; genus Schistosoma; species Schistosoma mekongi. Next base: position 44,478,583 of record CM068306.1, read on the forward strand.
TTGTCATATTTAAGTTGGATTGTGACTGGCAAGTGGAATCAAGGACGCGCGTTTCGTCTTATTTGGGACTCATCGGCTGGATGTACCTGCATCCTAATGTTGATGCAGGTACATCCAGCCGATGAGTCCCAAATAAGACGAAACGCGCGTCCTTGATTCCACTTGCCAGTCACAATCCAACTTAAATATATAACTTGTGTAATAACGCTATATCGAGGCAATCCGCTCAGGATGCACATATGGCAACAGAGACTGACCAGTTTCAGTCCATTACAAATCAACGGGAAAATACAAGCTTATCTTAATTATAAAACTGTCAGTTATTATTAACAATTAATTTTATTTATTAAGTCAGATGCGTTGTAGTAGTTTCATGCTCACTTGCTTATAGTTGGTCTGTAGAGAACACATTTATCTTTAGACATAATAATCCACTTGTTGTATATCTCTATGTCGGTATGCTTGTTCAAGGTGTGGTTGAACTTCGATACCGCTAAATAAAAACCTTTAACCATTGGGTTCGCCGATTCACTTACTTGTTGGGTTGATGCCAGTTCCAATATATTCATATCAAAATCGTCGTCACTGACTTTTCATTAAACTCATATGCTATTATCCTCAGATGTATACTGAGTCAGATGATAATAATAAGATTTATCAGCACATAGGAATTATGCTGTTGGCTGAACTGAACGTAGAGATAAATCCAGCTACAAATAAGCCGTTATAAATCAAGTGACAAGAAGTTTTACCTTTACAAAGCAAATATATAATGGATTATGGAGGTGGTTTTCGAGAGATTTCAATAGCTAACTGGTATTCCGTGAAAATATTAGAAAATAAGGAGCTCTGGGAAATATATTACTCTACTTCGAGACTACCCAGCTTAGTGTAACCAGGAGATCATGCAAAATACCAACTATACTATTCGACCACTGATCAAGAATACAAAAGTAGTTACTTTCAGTCTCAAAGTAATTAAATTTAAATAGATTTTCAATAGTTTTCAGTCTGACAAGCAGCTGATTCCAGTCCTGATGAAAATTTTCTAACCAACTACTCAGCTACAACAGTTACGTAATGTCAGCAAATGATTGATGTTAGCACTTGGTGGCTGTTTCAGTTCAGATGCTGGTGAATCTTAAATGCTGCCTGGGGACAGGAGTACCTACCTACATTTCATTGATTACGTAACTGAAGCGTTCGTTAAAAAAAGTGAAAAGGCAACCTTTCGAGATGCAATGGTTGGAACCATTAATAATTATTATGCTTATTCGTTTCATTTAGTTTACGAAAATTTAGGATCCTTTTATGTCTGAGCTACGTTGATTATTTGACTGGTTTGACCTGATTATTTATAGTGAAATAACATACTATAATGCTACAATGGACTAGTGAGCCAACAATGTGGTCATACCACATTTTTATTACATAAGTGAATTAAGTCTAGACAGTAAAAATAAACGCAAAGTAGGTTTGTATTCATATACTTATATTCAATAATTCCTTCTTTGAAATGAGAACTATTTACAAACTTATCAGATAAGCAAAACTTTTATAAAGAGGATGAACTGGTCATATATATGGGCATTCATATAGTGTTATACCTTAAAATAATAATTCAGTGGATGAGATTACTTTATGTGGAGTCTGTCGTACAGTTAACAGAAAGTGACAATATTATGATAATATTTATTAACAAAAATAAAATTCTAGCAACAACAGGTTTCAAATAATTACTTCGAGATTACTGGCTAAACTGCTGGACTTCCTTGCTGATTTTAGGTTTCTCGCCAACCATGTGATGTAAAGAAGGAGCGCCCTAAACTAAGACCAGGTATGAGTCAGTTACTGACCACCAGGTTTAGATGATGATAGGGCAGTATCGTAGATGGATTAAAGTTGAAAACATAAATCAATGACCTGGAAGTCGTCTAGCTATTGTCCATAATTTAAGTTACAAAATTCAACAATCTCCACCAAACTCTTAACGGTACTAATTTTTTGTACTAGTTTTGCTCTACTGACTTAATAGGTCAATAATTTTTCTTGCAGGTTTACTGATCATTTATTTCATTGAAACGGAACTTGACAATTAGGAATATCAATACGAATGTCAGTGGTATTCACTAGTGGCTTGGTTTTCATTCATACAAAAATGAAACGAAAAGCTCTTTTATGATATCATGTCAAGGATAACAAAGAACTAATTTAAAACAATTTGTCCCTTTGGTAAATTTTGACAATGCGATAAGATAAAATTCGTCTTTTTATTGCATTATCAAAAAGAATTAATTGGTATTTTACAACTCATGTATTATTTTCATATTGATGCATATCCGCAACATATTAAATAGTTGTTAACGCCTATTGAGTTCTATTATTGATTATCCATAATTACTTTCAAAACTGAATTTGGAACCGTTGATATCTGTGGAAAGTATTTGTCCTTTTTACAACTTGACTCGATTTCATTGACTCAGTCAACTTTATCATGACTTGTAATTCGGTATGAATTGTGTCAGTGATGTGTAGTAGTAATTAGATGACTTCTCAATCACCATGCGATTGTTTGAAATATAATAATTTATTCCCTCGTTTGCGGATTCCGCATGTGAAGATGTTAATATCAATTAGTAATGTATTCAGAGCTATTTAAATAGTGTTAATTTTGATGTGCAATATTCTTTACATGTTAATGGTAACATGCAAGATTGATTTAATAGGCTGCTTGGTTTATAGGATATCGAGTGACAGGCAGATTACAATTTCGTACAAATACTTCCATGTCCTATAGTTCAGTTTGGACAAATCAAATCCACTATATTTTTATCTTATAATGGCCACGATATATTTCGACTATTTTTTCTGCGTTTTTATGCTTGGAAACGAATAAAGTTAATTAGGTCTAGAAATCTCATTCATATTCTTAGTTAATTGTTTACTGATTCATTGTGTAAAATACCAAGTGGCTACACTAAACACAAAACAGAATAAATTCATAACATAGATCAGACTGAATAGAAAATTTCCCGTTAGATGTTAATGTTTTTAAAATGAATACCATTCTTAATAAATGCAAACAATGACGTTATTATCTTTAAGCTGAAGTTATTCACAGTATTATGAGTATTCGTTGTGTTGTATTCAGAAATTTCCACCATTTTCCTTTTTTATTAGATAAATGATGTATATTAAAGTGTAATTTTTGATAAGATTTCATTACAAACTGCTGGATTTATCAAAAGCACTCTGACATGACGGAAGAGAGATATAAATGTGACGCAAGTTGGTGTCTGAAATGGAATATCTAATCGAAATTACTATCCAATATACTGGCCTCACCTACTAAATGAAGGGTAAGATGACTGATACCAATAGGTACGATATATTTACTGAACACGGAAAAAATAGCTGATAGCTTTAGTCTCGACTCACCAGATTTCTCTATATACAATAAACATCATTTTTATTTGTAAGATATATTATATTGTAGATCAATGAAAATAATATATTCTCTCACAAAATAAACTATGTTTTGTCATATTTCAGAAAAGTTTTTGTTGAATAAATTTACATTTGACCTCTATTAATATGATGAATATGGATGTTCCGTCTGTTAGATAACCTCTAGACATTTGAATAAGGTCACTAGACAAGGAATACAAAAAAAACGATTTTCTCTTTTACTGATTAGTAAATAATCCAACATAATTTGATGCATTCACACAAAAATCTTACCATATTTGTGGTCTTATTCTATGGTGGTACATGATGAGATATAACAGGTTTATAAGTTCGTATGATAAATTCCGTTCTAAAGACGAGTTTATTCTACTTGACTTTATTTTTTTACTGTATGATTTATCTAACAAAATGTCTCAAATATTGATATGACCTAAACTGTATTTTTTATAAGGATACTAATTAGCTGTATAAAAAATGTAAACTAATAGTGTTGTATTTGGTTTTAACAAGATATTCACGTTATACCATGTATTTATGGTCTAATATGCATTTTATTGTTTCCGATTGTTAATGTAATACTGAAATATAACTATTTAATTTTATATGTGTATAATAGATTAACACGGTACTGGGATCTTGTGATTTTGAAGATATTTCTTAGCTACTAAACACTATATTTCATAAGAAAAGTTATGAAATTTGTTTAATTGTAACAGTTTTAGAGAATGTGTTCGTTTCTAAAAGCTTCTAATGGTTTTGAGATATTAGTTTTGCAAAGACATCACTGCATTATGTCATTTATTTGAGTGTAAGTGTGCTCACTTTACACGATTTGTTTTTGAATCTTTCACACATTTATTTCAAAGGAAACTCATAGTTTGTCTTCATCACTGAATTCATTGAATAGTTAAGGAGACGGGGTTATAAGACAATAGTTGTTGTCCCCATGTTGATATGTAGAGCGTCGTGAGTGGCGATTGTTATCTGTCTTCGAATTCCTACTTGGTCAAGTTTCCTGTTACTCAATATACCACAACAAAGTGATTAATTTTGAGGTTTAATATATACGAAGTAAATTTAAAAAATTTGCTTCATATACATTTTATATGGAATCTACGTAGAAAAATGTGAGTATATGGATACATTTGGCACCATTATTTTCCCCCGATGATGATGTTGGATAATTTTTTAAATAATCTCAAACTTTATGAAATCTATTCAAAGTATTTCTACTAAACATTTACGTAGTAAAAAATGATATTCATTCATTTTTAAATTATCACCAGAAAATTAGTAAAATGTTTTCCTGATTCTGATTGAATTATCCTGTACCATACTTTATCTACATAACATATATCAATTCAGATTTAATGCAGTAGAATTTCCACTTACCTCTTAGGCATTTTCTTAAGAACCAAACATATTTTCTACTGTTTACAGGGGTTTATTACTTTATTTATAAGAAAATAAATTTTCGAAACAGTAGGGAGTTAAGAAATGTGCACTATTCTAAAATTAGTGAAAATATGGCAGGTAAATAAAAAAGGAAGAAGGAGGCCAATCGACAACATTAATTTTCAATAAAACTACAGTTGGATCATCAGTAACCTCCGTCTAAAGCCATTGAAGTGCTCAACTCCTACGATCTTGACTAGAAAGTTATGATGCACTAACTGACAGTAACTAGCATAGTTGTAATTCATTTGACGATAACTGTAAAGCATTCTCAAAATATGCACAGAGAACTCTGAATTTCGCAATACAATGATCAACTTAGTTTGAAACACTAACATTAGCACTCACACGACTACTCAGACAAAAGATTTCAGACATTTCTTGTTCAGCTGACGTTAAGAAGCCATGATATCAACAAATGAAATGTATGTGTAGGTACTCAGTAATTTTATAGAAAGCCAAGATGTGATCAATACACTGATGATCTCAAAAAAAGGAAACCAACTCCTTGTTGATGAGTATTGCACGCTCTCTGCCAGCTTGCGCCGTAAGTTAATGCTTTCATTACGACACAGTCCACTTCATTATCTTCAACAAACTAGTCAGCTACCTGATAAAGATTTTATTTACAACCTTTCAAATTGCTGGGAGTGGTTCATTTGATTTCTCGTGTAATGTAACGTTTCGTTTGCTGGAGTTTCTTTCAGATATCACAGTTAACTGATTGGGGTTCTAGGACCCTTCACAGATGCTAACTGGCTTTCTGTTTACTCTACAGGTGGTTCAACTAGCACCATGTGTCTTGGTGTCAGGCACGTGAACGAACCGAACTGATTCCTGTAATTACAAATTTAACCTAGTGTATCCGACTTAGGAGAAGATTATGACCAGCATTTCTAGCGGCCCGTAGAGAATGTTACACTTCTTGTATAAAGAAATCGCAAGCATTATTGTGCTGGCAAACCATCGGTGCAGAAACTTCCTGAGGAGCCAACAAATACTATTTTTATAAGCGTGAGGCTTTTTAATGCCATGTGAAATATCATTCATTGCCCAATCGTGTATAGACACTTAAGGCCCATTTACACTTTCTATCTGTAGTAAGTTAAGCCAATTGGCTTACAGTACTCAGTTTAGGAAGGCGAATTTATTTATCATTAGAAGGCAAGATAACTAGTTCGCACTGGTACCTGATCAACATTTACACCTTTATTCTAAAAGAATCATTGGTCTTGCACAAAACCTTTTTATTAGTACAATCCATTTGGGTTAGGCTTTGAATTACAGATGGAGGTTGCCGGATAACACAATAATGAAGAATGTGAAGGACGTTGTTTCTGTGCAGAATTAAGTTGGAAACGATCTCTTTTATCCAACCTGAAGCCAGCAAAGTGAATACTTGTTGCATATTTAGTAGTAATAATGGATGATATTACAGTGTTTGTCAAACAGACTGGTTTGCAGATATCACTCAAATGGCTCATTTTTAATAGTGTCGTCTCCAGAGGATTAGAAAAAGCAGTGAGAAGAAGTCGTTATTTGTAAGAGTTACATTCATGTCAATTTATTAAATATTCTTATAAAGACATTATAAACATATAATGACGGAAGAAATTTTTCTTTTAATTACCTCCTCGTAAAGGTTGAACATTATTATATAGGATTACACTTAGATATAAAATCAGTACCAACAAGTGACACTTTGTAAATAATAATAGTAGAATGCAATACATAATTCAGTCAACGATTACCGCTGATTACACAATAACGAAGTTAAAAAAGCGTAATATTATATTAGTTCAGATAACAGATTAATTGTTTTCTGTGACTGTTCAGTAATAAAGCGTGGAAACATTTATAATTAAGTTCGAAAATTAGTTAATTGTTCAAGTTAGTTACACAAGAAAAAAGACGAAGAGTCAGTTTAGATTTAGTTTTCTGGTTGATGGAAACGCTGCATAACAAAAAACCAGAATTCATGATGAATGAAAACTTACACTTGAAATCATTTTGACAGAAAGGATATGAAAACTCTTTATGAATACAAGGGTCAAATTAAATACATGGATACTCATGAACTACTTACTGATCTGCTATAAACTTACTTAAGTATGAATTAAACATTCGGGTACTTTAGTAGCAATGCTGATTATCATATATTTCTGATTACTGATCTATTTACTTTCATATTTCAGTTTCGAATTAAGTGCTGAAATTTAGAGCTTCTCAGGAAGTATTGTCAATAACTTGTAATTACTTGTGCCCGGTGCTCATCATATGGTCAGATTTTTGTTAGATGATTAACATCCAATCGTTAAAACTAAGATATAACATACTGTTATCTGTTGAGATGTAGTTTGTATTGATAAATATCCCTACTGAAATACAGCAGCAATTAATAGACAGCTTTTTTGTTAGTGGGTACAGTGAACTACCTTTCTAAATAACTGAGCATAATTAAACAAATCACTTTAAAGTTACTCATATAGACAATTGGCGCTAAATGAAATATACTACTCTCGAAGATGAATTTTCAAGTAATACCACTTGTTAAAAAAAAAGACAATTATTGAGGTCGATAAAAAGTTGAACAGTGAAACTTAACATTTTTAACTAGATCAATAAGTGTTATTATGTAGTCGATTTATTTTTATAAAAATAAGTAATATAGTAATAATAGTGGTACTCGTAGAGTGAGACTAAAAAGGTTACTATATAATGAATTAACTTCATTTAATCACCCACGTTACTTAAATAAAAACTAATGGAATACCTCCAAAAGTCAGATCTTCATGAACCAAACATAAGACACACCATTTTCTATTCACTCACTCTGACACAAAACTGCTCATTCACCATATGTGTTTGTAAGTGTGTACTTATAGTATGTGTAATTAACACAGGAAACATTTAGCAACAGCCATCTAGTTCATAAAGGCTATTAGCGATAGATTATAAATTAAAAACGAGAACTATACATGAATTCAAACAAAATGGTAAGTTGATTAGTTAGGTCAAAAACTGTCCTATATTTCAATATACTTTATTTATTACTATTATTATTGTTATTATTATTATTATTGTAAGAATTATCTTTCGTTACCATTTAAATGGATAAACTTTCTAATTATACTTAAAATTAATGTTTAAACTATCGTAAACTTGCTGATACTTTTATTATTAGTAAGATTAAGTTGGTTCTTTCTTTTAATGGAACACCATGAACACAGTATTATTGGGTAATTTAGGGTTTTACTGAAAGCAACATAAAATTCTGTAAAGTGTTGATTGGGACCCTATTAATAAACTTATTTGTTTAGTCATTTTTCCACACTGCTTCAAAGATTAATCATGATTTTGCACCACAACTTGGTGATAGTGATCATAGGGACTGGTATATGTGTATGTTATCTTAAGGTGTCATATCAAATTGACACGGTGCAATCTGTAACAAAGTCAAAATGGTGTATAATTAGTCATATGGACTTCAATCGAGTATTCCGCACCAAGGAACATAACTTAGACCATTCTTTAATGATTTTGTGGACTGAATTCACGTCATGGCTTGGGCAAGGGGATAACGTAAATGACTGTATAGTAGAAATATGGTTAGTGAGGAATTAACAGAATGGTATTTGACAATTATATACATATATATATTCTTATTGCAAGGTGTTAATCTGTCACAAAACTAGTTTTCAGGATAACCAAACACCATTCAGGCCCTTTAGTGCCTGAGTAATATGGCTTCATCCTTTGGCACAATCACTGAAGTTTCAAGAACCTTGGTAGACCAATACTGTTTGCAAAAAATGAGCGAAAAGTTTATTTGGCTAGGCCAACTAACATCTAATTAGTTATTGTTACGTGATAATGGAAAGATCTCATCATTGGGTCGAGTGGCCGACGGTGAAAGCTGATAGAAAAACAACATAGTAGACTGCTTTGTTCGGCGTCATTTAGCCATATAAACTGTACGGCATATCTTGAATAACATCTACTACTTTTGCAACTGAAGTAACTATCACTCTGAAGCCTTAGTTTAGCGTTATTATAGTGTAGTAAGAAGCATGATGAGACCTAGCATGGATCTACGGTGGATTATAATTTTTCAAGTTTATAAATATACAACTTTTAACCTTCAGGAATCTGTCTTAATGGTATTTTTGATGAGAATTAATTTAGTGTAGTAAAACTGGAATTTTATTGGATTTTTGAGGATGAGATTAACTTGTAAGTAGTAATTTAAAACGACGAATTATTTAAATGACATCATTCCGTCCTATGACACTCAGTTACAGTTGTAGCCATGAAAGGACGTAAAAGATAGATGACACATTGTAGTGATAACAGTTCCGATTGCTGCTGGAATATTTAGAAAACAAGAATAGAACTCAGAGTGACAATTTTCTCGTTTTATGGTATGTATTTTAAGATCAAATCAATTCATTAGGAAGTGATATAGAAAGCAATTTACCAGAAACATGATCCTCAGAATAACCACTTTGACTATTAACAGTGTTAACGGTGGAAAAGTAACGTTCGATGTGTCGAGGCTGGGTGGTTGTGAATATATTCCATAACCCCCGCTACTTAGGGGGCAGTGTCGGAAAGTCGCAAACTCTGAGTTTAACTCCCTTCAGTTCTATCAGTGACTCCTCAACTAATGTCACTTAGTGACGTAAACTATCATCAATTTAAATAATGATAAGGGACAAGTAGTGAATAAGTATTCCTTGGAAACTGGCGAGTACAGAATTGTAATTTTATAATGGAATGTCTTAAGATGACTTAAAATTATCCTTCAAGATGATAATATTACACTTGAACAAATGTATTACGAATCCTGTAAATTTTAATACAATGCAACTAATCGTGACTAATCTATTTCAATAATTCTTACTTCATCGTTTTTAAAACCATAGTTTTCCACTAAAAGTCTACAAATTCTTCCTTCGAACTACATAAAATCATATTCAGAAGAGAGCATACATACAATGTTGGGCTGTTTTATTCTCCTGTAAATTCATGGCATCTCTTATTTGTAAGAAACTAGTCACTTAGATGTATCAAGTACTGTGCTATTCTAACATAGTTAACATTTTACTAGACACCGCAGTTGACAAACGCGATAAAATTTATTTTCAAAGTATTTTTAGTTTTGGATCAAAAGAACACGTTTCTATGAATCGTTATCAAAGTATTAGTTTTAACAATTTGATTGTATTAATCTAATTAATAGCAGAATCACTAAATTTATGATTTAATATGAAAATTTATTATTATCACAGTGATTTAGTAGAATAGTTAATAATTACATAGAAATTTAAGCATAAGGCAGAGACTGAACAAATCAGTTTAACTAGTGCGACACTGAAGAGAACTAATTTTAAAACTAGGCTTTTTTACATTTATGTAATTATTTTACATTTTTTTATTAATTTAGTAATAGTATAATAGTGGAATATATATAATTCAATTACACATTTCCGATGAGTCTCTAAGTAGCACGAAAGAGTCGGTTATTGCCTTTAGTTTTTCATTAGTTCTCCAGATGATGTCAACTTTTGGCAAAAACTAAACTAGCACCCAAAATCTGCTAACTGAATAATGGCTGGGTTGAATAGAAGCAGAATAAAAGCACGTTTGTACTAAACTGTCAAACCTACAGGCTACTTGTCTATAATCAAGTTCAATCATGGCATGATGATGGCAGGATGACATAGTCTTGTATATCAGATCAGCAACAATTTTCAGTAGTTTTTGTATAAAATAGTTAACACTTTTACTAGTAGCCTAGGAGAACAAATCGTACGACGAGGTAATTTCTCATTAAATAACCGATACAAACTTACGAATTATTGTACGTTATTGAAAGATTTGTAGTTTATTATTTTGTGAGTATTATACAGAAATTTTTCGGTAGCCAAAGAAGTGATTATTTGATTCTGTTCACTGACTGTTGGCAATATATTTCGTGTCGATTGAAGCTAATCCATAAAACTGATTTTTATTGGCGGCCTTTTCTGTGATGATATCCAATCAGAGATTATTTTAAAGATTTTTTAGTCCAAGAGCATTATGTGTCCGTTTTAATCACTTCCGGAACTTTTGTTGTCGTACGTCTTGTAAACCCAGGCGGGGAATTCAAATTCTTCATGTCCACATAAGTTATTTAATGTCTTTCTTTAGACTTATTCTAAACTACATAATACAGGAAACAGAATACTCAGTATTTTGAACAAGAATTATTTTGCTTATATGTAGGTTAATAGCTGTCTGTTTTATCCTGGTTACAAATAAAATATAAAGTGATTTTATTTACAATATGTAAAAATTAAGATTAACACATTCTCATACGTTCGGCTGCATTTCATCAACGAGAACTAATTAATATCGTATTAAGATTGGTAGAAAGCTACAAGTACTAAGTAGTAAAGTCAGTGAGAAAGTAAAAGTGTAGTTGAAATTTTAACTTTAGCTAGAATTCACAGACTTCTAGTTTAAGGTTGGATATATGAGTATAAAGTGATGTTTAAAAATACTTGATTTTCAACAAGATTTAAATCAGTGACCTTTAGGTAAACAGTTAAGTTTTATTAAATAAACCAAAAGATCCAGTCTTTAGTTTGATATAGGTCTTGCTAAAAACCACCTAACGGTATATTTAAAATTACATGAAGCTAAGTGATACACTAATAACGTCGTTTGCTTACTACTAGTTATCTATCAAGATCGGATCAATGAAGTCAATTTATAATAGAAAAAATATCTAACTAATTAAATATTGATGCGAATTACAGAGACGGCCTTGGCTATGGGAGCTATCCTTGCATAAAGTGAAGAAGCCTAGGCTCAGAGGAGATTCGAGAAGCGGTTGTATTCTGTTCACGCTAGCATAAAAGGTAGCTCGGATAATCTAGCATATAAAGCTGTAGTTGATATTTACGTTGAAACTTAAAGACGTGCATATCATGCTTAAACTCATATAAACTACACAAATTTACTGAATAGAAAAGTTCCTTTTAGAATACACGTCACTTTTAATTTTCAATACACTGGAACTTCACTGATTAGGCACAGTTTATTTTGAAGTTAGATGCAAGTAGCAATAACATTCTACTGTAAGACAGTGGGTTATCTAGACAGTTGCTGACTGAAGTTATTCACAGTGGTGAATTTCCGCATAAGTAAATATTATCTATTTTGTAAATTAAATTTATTCCTTGCATGAACCAATTATTATTCATTAATTCGAACAAGTCAATAAACACAATTTTACACAAGGTTTCTGAGATTTGTTTTATATTTTACATCTAATGAACAATGTCTTAAGATATTATCTAGAGGATTTTTAATTAGACTCAAATAAAGATAATTTGTCACTTATTATTTGGCACTAATTAATTCATCTTGACATTTAATCTTGGTAAAAAGAGGTTAAGTAAACTACTTTTCTTAGTTCGATTAACTGGTAAGTTTAGTTATTTTAGATATGGTTTTTGTAACCCACATCTCTCCTTTATGTCATCATCAAAGTTATCTTACCTGAAAATTTTCTCTTCTCTTTACTACTACTTACTTTAATTAACCACTTCTTTCAACTCGTTAAATCAATGTTGATATTTTGAGTTCTCTAATATTTTGTTATTAACTACACAGGCGTTAATAACACAGAATGTAAGCTACGTAAACTAGTAATAGTGATTTTCGTCATACTTATAATTTAATACTAGATTTAACTTAGTGACTACTTAAATCATTTTTCGAAATATCATTCCGATTACCTGTTATGAGATCAATCACGAGTGAACTACTTTTGTTGAACTCTAGTGTTAACAATAGGACCAAATTTAATAATATTAATAGTAATAATAATACCAATAATAAAGTACATTATTAGTTAGATACTTTTAATTCGTCTTATTGATTGATATTAAGCAATCTTTGTTTATCATAGTATGAGTAAATTAGTTGAAACATGCTTTAATGTAAACTTTGCACGTTTAAGAATTCTAAGACATTTATTTCAAGTTAACACTGACAAGTAGTAAGCTATGGGCGAAAAGTAATACAGATTAAGGTGTGAATATGCATGCAAATGTGAATAGCATTTTTAATGAAATATGAATACTTTTAAGACTTAAAAATGTGATTTAAGATATTGATAATATTAGATTCTAAGTTTTTTATTATGTCTTATCAGTTACACAACAACAAACTTATTTGTCTTCTACAGTAATCGATCGCTAGATGATGACTAGCGTTATGTTTACCTAATCCATTGTGTTGATTGAAACCTATAAGTTGATTTATAATGTGGTGCAAGTGACTTGAAGTTGAGCTATGTTTTGATTCAAGATGGTTAGAGACAGTGAGATCTGCCAATGTTCAATAATCAATTAGTATAAATAACTTAATTCTGTAGAACGTCATTCCTGGCTAAATACCTCGGTGGTAAGGTCTTAGTGTACAAACTAGGTGGCCTAGGTTCCATTCCTTTACAAGGGATTAGTTCCTTTCTGGCTTTAGGTACTCCTTTCTGACAAGTTCCAGCTAGTACTGAACCTAAGTTGAGCTGCATTTCTTCCCGTTAACCACTCAGCATGGCCTGTATTTTTGTTTAACCAATTGCTTTCTGATAATAGTTTTATTCTTATTCCCGAATATTTAACTGTACTATCATACTTTGCTAACAGTTTCGAGTGTTTAAGTCTTTTCTGTTTGGTCATAACATGTCCCTGTTGTTTTCTACCCACTTTTCCCTGTACCGCATAAATTAATCCATACTGACCTTTATAAGTAACTTCTTCATCATCGTCACAAAGTGATAGTACATGTTGTATTTCATGAAATATCCAGAATTTGTATTGACTGACTAACGAACATTGTGTATAAATATGATGTATATCTTGATAGAAAGAATTTCGAATTAAAAAAAACATCTGGTAGTTGAAGCACTTTATTCAAGTCATATAAAATGACAGTTGACAAACGGTTTCTAAAATAATTTCCCTCTTAGTCTTATCTGCTCTTAATTTTTTTCTACTATTTATCCAATTATACTATTTTTATTCAAGAATGAACTGTATTACATCATATATGTAGTAAATATGCATCATTCTATTCAACCTATCAGTTTGATAATGAACTAATAGTATTATGTTTTAAATTGTTCGAGTTCATTTAACTAAAATCACCTAATAGATAAATGGTAGAAATCAAAAATTTTTATATTATAAGTAATATAAAGTATGAATATCTTTCAATTATTGAGTATCTTCATAGTGAAGATTAATTTCAAAATCAGTATAATAGAAATTCTCTTTAGATTTAACTTAAATTATATTGATAATGAAAATGTTTACATCTAAATAATGATTATTCTATGTGCTGTTAAATGTATATTATATACTTTTGAATAATTAATAGAATATATAGTCATTTATCTTTGATATTAGTTTTCTTTTCTTTTTCTTTTTTTTTCAATGAAACAATTACATTTTGTATTTTTTGTTTAAATCCTAAGATTAGCGAAAAAAGCTTATCATGAATATTAATGTAATTTGAGGTCATTTGTCGCATTAAAATATATACATATATATATACATATATATACATATATATATACATATATATACATATATATATATATATATATATATATATATATATATATACTAATCAGGTCATTGATATTATCCATACAAATAAAATAAAGAAATAATAGTCTGTTCTACTTTTGTATAGACTTGATTAACCTCTTTATTCAAGAGTTTTGGACTAGTTAGAAGTTTGTTTTATGATGCTTCAACTTTGTTCGATTATTTTTGTCATTTGATATTACAAACATTTGACTAATATAGTATGCATGAATCACTTAGTGATCAGTGATTTAGTAATTAAGTAATTTAGTGATTGTTTCATTAATTTTTCGTTTATTATTCATTGGTAGTATACTATAATACATGATATAATAGTGAAATAATATTTTAATAATTACTATTTCGACCTTCTCCTTTTCACATGATGATATTGTGATTATAGTTAGAGTTAGATGTATTACCCAAGATGGCAAGAAGTCTGTACCATCGAATGGATGGATTCTAAGTGGATTCCTATAACTTATTTTGTGAAGTCGTAACTAATGAACTTCAGCTCTTTGACTTGACAGTACAATTTTTATCATAAGCCGTGAAGCAACTGAGCTCGGTTTCTGTCTAAATGATTAGATGCACATTGTTGACGAGTTACATACTAGAACGAAAAATACTATCTGGAACTCCTTGGGTAATGTCATTTCCACATAGGAAAATCACTACTATACCTCTACACCAAAGTGGAGTGTTAAAGTTATTCAGTTAAGAGAAAAGCTGTATGTTCTTTACATTAATGCGAAACTTCATCAAATATTAGAAATTACAATTTTCAGATTGTAACTTCTTCATTTACTTGTTTACATTTATAGTTACTGTTTTCATATGGCGTTCAGCATCGCGGCTTGACCTCAGTTAATCAACCACAGAAAATAAAAGTACTGGACTAACTTTCTTTTAGATATAAGACTTCTAAATCGTGTCCAACAAAGATTCCACTAGAAATCGAACATATGACTGCAGGCTTGGTAGTGAACTCAACCTATAAACCACTGAATTGTAACGCAATAGTCTGTATATCTAGTTTTAATTATTACATCATAAATCGCCCGACTTTATCCAGTACAACTAGTGGCCATCTACTCATACAGGTTAGTCTCTATTGTGAAACTTCAAATTCAGCAATCTCCATAACACCAATAGCATTTTCATTACAGCATTAATCTCGTAATTGGTAGAATTGATTATTTAAAATGTAAGTATGCAAACTAGTGAAGATGAATACTACTGTGACATCGTACAAGATATAAGGTTTTACCACAAGGTGTACGAAATAGACTTTCTTCATTATGATAATCTCGTTTACACTTTAGTCAGTATAATCTGAACACAGATTTTAAAAATATTTGACTTTATTGTCTTCTATAAACTGACTATAAATAGATACTAATACTATCTGTTTATTGTTCCATATCATCAGTATACATTAACCTTAATTTAATAAATAACCATTATTCAATCGAAAGCGTTGAAATGTGACTTTTTATTAGGAAGTTGATAGTTAATTTGAATAGGTGGGAATCTTAATCGTATTTTTGTATGCTTTGATAGTCATCTATATAACTTTTTATGTCCCCATAACCTTGCAGTTTCATTGAGTAGAATGCCTAAACGGAATATCTAATATTCTTACACATTAATTACCTCATTGACTACTTGTGAATGATTATTATAAGTCTCAGAATTTCATCAAGAGAGTGTTGTGTTTGAGTTAGATTATAACTTGCAAGTGGTATCAAGGACGCATACTTCGTCTTATTTGGGACTCGTCAGCTGGATGTACCTCCATCCCACAGGGATTCAAATAAGACGATACATGAATCCTGAATTCCACTTTTCAGTCAAAATCTAACTCAAACAATACTCGTGTACTACCAGTATAACGAGGCAATTCGCTCAGGACCCACATATGACAACAGAAACTGGCCAGTTTCAGTCCATAAAAAGTCAACGACAAGATCCACATACAATCAAATTATAGGATATTATGTATTTTTATAGTCAGTGGGCTATAACATTTAAACTCATATTGTAAGATGCATAAAAAGTAATTCAATAAGTGTTTTATATGGTGTAATCTGCCTTCCTACGTCATGCAATAAAAGGCCACATTTTATGAGCCTTCAATTGTTTCTATCAGAGAGAAGACGTAATAAAAGCTATGAACAGGCAAACATGATGTCAACGATGATATTTGGTTAAAAGTGTAATATGACTGTCAAAGTCTTGTTTAAAATTATTTTGAATTCATTTAGCTAATTCTGTTTTTTTTCTGAATGAGGTTGAATTACAGATTTTATCACTACAATGTGCGTTGTCATTTAGAATGATAGTCAGCTGCAACAATCACCTCTTGTTTATCAAATATTAGTTGTTAAAAATGGTACATTTCAATCGGCCATTATTTGTTGATCTACACAATCTTTTTGTGTTGATACGTTTGTATTTATACTCTAGTTATTTAAGTTTTCGTTTCTGTGAAAAGATGCACTTAAGGTGGATTCAAATCCCAAAAGGAGGTAAAAAAAAGGAGGTATCTTATTCTCAATAGTGTTGTTGAAGAGTTAAGCAATAGGTAAAAAAGTGTATGAAAGTATGTAAAATTATAAAGTTGTTATACCATTAGTATGTATAATGAAATAACTGTCTATTATTTTTATCTAAAGAAAACAAAGCCTTCAGTGAACTAAGGTCAGCATAAAAAACAGTAAACAGATAGATTTAAGTAGTTCAGTGTAACCACTTTTGTACTGTACTGATGCATAATGATATATCGTAACACATTCTTTTTATAAAATGAATACACTCACTGACTTATAATTAAAAGGGCAAGGTGCATAACAATTAGTAGTGAAATACATTTTTTCAAAATATATCTATCGATAATAAATTCACACTAGCAAATTTATTATCGATGATGTCAACCAGACTAATGAAGTTTGCATAAGTTTTAGTTAACATTAAGGTCGAGAAACGTCAGAAGAAAAGTTTAAATCATGTAGTTGTATTGAGTATTGTGAATAATGCTGAATGTTTTTAGAGTTTAAACAAAAAAATAGAGGAATGTAATCAATTGATTTTATTTGGCTGAAGTGTTTTTAACAGAAACTATTTGAAATAAACTAGACTAACTAATCTCTAAAGTACACAACTGATAGTAGATACTAAGAAACAAGAACACTGACTGATGTAATTATAAACTCTTGTCTTTGATAAATTAACAAGCATCAAGTTCCTTGGAATACTTGATTTCGACTTCTTAGGCGACCTACAAAATTTTATTTTTTACAATGTAGTGAGTAAAGCCCGATGAATTGTTCATATATGTTTCATCCAGTAGTTAAGCTGAAAAGCATGTGCACCTACACATTGGAAAAAATGACCTTGAAGTTCTTAATGTAGATAACTTCCAAAACTCAGATGCGTAAATAGAACTGATTAATTCGAGAAAGTTTATTTAACTGTAGATAGTAGGAGTATGATATTTAAATTAGTCATTTTCGCAATAATCCATTAATCGAATTCTATTTAAAGCTGAAATTACTATACAGGAGTGCTTTTGTAAGTTCATGTTGTAGAAATTAACAATAACGTTATGTATTTCTTTATAGTATAGGTGGTATTAACAATAAAGTTCTTGATTAATTATTTAGAATTTACAAATTATTTATCGCGATCCATTAGAAAACTAATTGTTTTAGACGAACTGATGAAGCATCTTCAGAAATAACTTGCATAATTGCCATCTTCGATGGCAAATTCTGTAAGGAGTTGAGCGTTACAGATCTAACAAGTTGATTCATTCATTCCTATGGTGTCTATACTGTACTTACTTAGTAATTATAAATGTAATAAGCATTTTAGATAGTCAGAAAATGGTGTAAGTCAGTCTAATTAAATCTCCTTCATTTTATTCAAGGTAATAAGTGACTAAACAAAGGCCGATGTAAGTTTCATATAACCTTGCTTTTTATGCCAGTTTTGTTGATACAGATTTTATACAGTGGTTTTTTTCATTGTTTACACTCGGACTTATTAAAATCTGAAGTTTACTGAATTGTGCAGTATAGGAACGTAAAAATACTCTGTTTGAACTTTCATCTCTACCGAGTAGTAACTCAGCGTAGTTAAGACACTAAAGAGTAACACTGCGTGCTAAAAACCTTCAGTTCTCTTAATCGACATTCGTTAGATTCATTAGATTTCTCAAATAAAAGATTTTTGATAAGACATCTTGAACGACATTGTGTATTTTGTCATCATACACTGCGTAGCACATACAATATCATTCGTTGAGAAGTTCCAAGGGGGTTTAGAAACAAATACGGATTATAGAACCCCTGTTAATAAACTAGACATCAACACGTAATTTCAAGTACATCCAACTGAAGAGTACCAAATAGGACGAAGCGCGTGTCTGTGGTAACGCTGCCGGTTATAATCCAAAATCAACAAAAACTTACTACATAGTCATATACCACGAGATGCATTTATAGGAACAAAGGGGGGACGAACTGCAAATTTTAGCATTATAAACGTGAAGATATAAACCCTTCTAATTGTGAATTTATATGTTTAATAGATTCCCAGTGCTCTAGTTATTAATATGATGATCTGTGTGTTTTGGAAGGACCGTATACATTTATTGGTCTTCAGTTATTGTTACTCCATATATTTAGAATACCATCGATATGGTAAGTTAAATACATGATATATCTCCTGTGAGTGTATTTGTTGAACGGTATCTCGACATACGAACAGAAAATATTTTGAAAATCCTCATCTCTTTGATAAACGGACGATAAATACTTTAAAATAAACGACAATATATTTTATTCAAACATATCATTTAAATATGTTTGTTTCTATGACTGTATCAGATCGATACTGAATGCCTATGTAAACACGTACACACTCATTAAATGTATGTTCACACGGAACTAAATGCACAAACACAGATACAATAAACACTCTAAAAAGTAAGTTGTTTGCACTTTAAAAAAAAAGTTTTAAAAAATTTTATTATTTAAACCAACGATTGATAAGGTTGATGAGTCATTTTCATGCACTATTTTAATAGTATAACTAAATAATGAAAAATAAAGATCTAAACAAAGAACAATTATGTCCTTATTTAGTGCATTTTTCCAATTTTCGAAAAAGTATAGAAATGCATAGTTAATTAGAAAAGAATAAAAAAAGACTATGTTTTCTATATGATAAACGTATTAGTAATATACATTAGGAAAGAATGGTTGGAAAGTAAGTAGTTTATAAGTAATGACCTTTCGATGTTATTAGTTTTAATTATTTATATGCATTTGATTATTATTAGCCAGTTCTAAGTCAATATATAGAGGTTGACTATGGCTGACTTTCAGATGCAATGTAATTTAGATTAGTTAATGTTGTCATTTTCTCAGTGTTCATAATTACTAGTATCCATAACATTACAGAATAAATAGAATCAGTGGGCATACATATCAATGACAGTTTTTATTGTTATTAATGCATAACCTGGACAGTAGCAATTAATTGTGCAAATGATGCGATATTTTAACTTGTAAACTTCACAAGTTTATATGGTCTGTCACAAGTACAC
Organism: Schistosoma mekongi; assembly: GCA_034768735.1. Taxonomy (NCBI): domain Eukaryota; kingdom Metazoa; phylum Platyhelminthes; class Trematoda; order Strigeidida; family Schistosomatidae; genus Schistosoma; species Schistosoma mekongi. The sequence goes on from CM068306.1 coordinate 44,498,764, forward strand.
TCAAAATAATATGACAGTGGTATGATCAGAATTCAGTACTAAAAGGTAGCTTTTGTAATGTAACGCATTATAAAATTCGTCATATAGTGTAGGACCAATACGTGTAGAATACAGCTATCACCTACCTAGTATATCAATACATATTTAAGAAAATTGAAATGAAACAAGTTAAATGGTTTCGTTAGAAGATTTCATTCTTCTCAGTAGACGGCTGACCTTATCTGCAGTATCCCTTCCGTTTTTATAAAACTTGTTATATCCAGCATTTTTGATCATATTTTCATTCATTGACTTAATGAATGCTGCGTGGTAAAGCAAAAATTTCACTAACGATCTTATTTCAAGGTCAGACTTTTACTATATTTGCGTTTATTATTCGGCATGTATAGCCGAGCTACACTGAGTTGATAGACACTTGTGGTTTACAAAGCCTCTAGAAATTACTGAAAATGCTAAAAACGACAAACTTAGTTACCAGTGGGAACGCTGAAGTTAACGTCAACCAAAAGGTGGATAATTATTGTTATCAGGTACTATCACGTAAAGTGAAGTACTTTCGAATCCCCTGTCCAGACTGGTCTGTAATGATTCATAGAAACCTGTATGCATTTAAATTCTAAATATATATTGTAATTAATTTCACGTAAAAACACATCTTGATTTATCCCTTGAAGTTTTTACCTATATTATACTTAAAGTGTATGGCGAAGCTCCAACAAACTTGAATAAACTTATTATATAGTATCAAGGCGAAGGCTGAGTGTAGACTTATTCAATGAACTGATTTTGGTTGGACAATCAACGAATCTAACGATGGACGATTAATGCCTATGGTTGCAAAGTACATGAAAATTTATTATAATCGAAATGTCAATACTGCATCTTTTCGTTGTTGTCCTTATTAATTCGATTTTATAGAATTGAAACTATCAGGTTGTATGTATACTAGATGAATAAAGAACACAATCAACAGCGTTATACTTGCAATCATTTAATCATTTTTCTTAAGAAAGACAATAGAAGTATCTAATGATTAAGAGATTAACAATTAATTGTGATGAAATTGCTCAGGTTACCACTTTGTTGTTGATTAGAAAATAAGCAGAATAATAAATTCTATTCATTTCAAATCATTATACATAGCATTTCCTTTATTATCATTTTAATATTTATGTTATAACCTGATTTCATATTGAGAGTTTGAACTTATATACATATTGGGAGTGAGAGATTGAACACTAAATAAAAATGATCCTTCAGTTGACCGATTCACAGTTTCGGGTCATTTTCATTTTTATGCCTTTATATAAATATGTATGTATAAATATATATATATTCATTATTATGAATATTATGCTATTGCTTTCAATGAAGTTTTTGCAAGTAAATAAACTAAAGTGAATTATAGTTAATTTTTGTTTGATTCATTCTAAAATATCTTACTTTGACGGTCAATTTGAGGACAAAATTTTTGATACTGAAAAATTTATTTAGGATAAGTAAAAGACAGATAGGCATCGTTGTAGTCACCATCATCACATGAACTTGAGATCAAGTAAGTAATGACTTCCTCCGTAAATCAAGGTTAAATCATAGTTGAGGTCATACCGTTATTTATTAATTTATTGGTTCATGAATTAGTTCAAAACAATATAAAAAATTTAGAAGTTCAGGAAAAATAATGAAAAAAGTAAAACTACTTAATCATATAATTAGTATACATACTTACAGGGATGTGAACTTAATTAACATTCAATGAATGCACACACACACTCATATGAGTTACAGAGATTAAAATTAGTTGTGAAGTCATTTTAGAATTCATATCAGTGACTGTTTACGTGAATAGATGGAAAGATTTCAGTGTAATTTCAGAGTATGTATAACTTACAAAGTGAGTTATAGTGTGCGCTTCAAGTTAGATATAAATATTCTCTAGAACTGACTTATGTCACTCAACTGTAGAAACATAAGTTTACCATGTATCAACGGCATAAATGCGAGAACATTATGACGGGAGATACGCACAGAACTACTCGAAGCACATTTGAACTTATCTCAATTCAATATTACCTAGTCGTATATAGAGTATTTCTATGTAAATAGTGTAGCGTACATAATAATTTTCCGTTCATTCATCAGATAAATAGAGTTTGACACTAACTCGTTTCCTTTCCGAGTTATTATCTTTATATGAAACAAGTTTCCTATTTCACCATTATGGCTGCACCATATCTGTATAAACCTAATTTGTCCATATTTTATAAAATTAGTTTCATGCCGTAGATATTGTTTATTGCTGTTCCTAGGTAAATCTGTAGTATTTATTTAATAATTTGTGATGTTTTCTGACCATTATTTGGTTAGTTAGTTCTTCTTAATAGGGTGTATGGCATTACGAAACTTTAGTTAAAAATTAGTTGTTTAGCCATATCTAAACTTTAAAGGTGATATAGACTAAAAGTAGTTATATCTCCTTTTCGGTAATCACGAAGGTAGTTCACACTTTATCTTCATAATACCGGATTAGTCTGACAGTCAAGGTGTGTTCTTAAAAAATTATTTTGTATGTGCCTTATTAAATTGATTCAATTTATGGAAGAAGCTTGTTTGGTGTCAACGGAATTGTTTAATGCTTTATTTATGTACATTTTAGAGTTTAAAAGTCATTCACATTTGCTTTTAGGATTTTATGCTTGTAATTCATTGGAGATGAAGCCCTGTTATTAAAACCACATCAGCTGAAAAGTTTTCATAAGACAAGATTTAGTGTTATACATTCTTAAATGCTTATTTAGTCAATATACTTGAGTTGTTAATAAATATTACCTATTGTTTGCCGTAAACGAATTGTCTATTGTATATATTTTACAAGTCTACAAAGATTTTATGACACTGGTAAAATAATGTGTGTATTTGTAAAATAAACAGTTTCTATGTACTTATTTAAAAATTCTTGTCCACTCCTATTTGTTTACAATATTTAGTCTTTTTGCTCATTTCTACTGAGAGGAGTGTCAGAGCTGATGATTCCTCTTCCTGTGCTTATGTAGGATTGCCACTTGCAGTAACTGAAACTTTGTTAAAGTTGGATCGAGACTATGACTGACTGGCTACAAAGTAAAATGCAGCCTTTGACAGTAACACGTGGTCACAAATTACCAATACCGTGGTGATATATTTCCAATACATTACTTACTGTATATGACTTGGCTTTCTGACACTGTGTCAGTATAACATTTCAACAGTATATTGTCATTTTTACATACATTTTTTAATAGATAAACTAGTGTATTCCGAAAGTGGCTCAACATGAGTAACATTGCTTTATGTATATAAAGTAATGCGCAGACAACCACTTGGTTTTTTCCTAATATTATGTGACAGAAAAGTAACTTCAGGTTATATCTCATTATATCCATGTAGTAATAGAAAAGTTGTCTGCCTTATGTAGCTTTTTGTGCCAATCGGGAAGCTTGATATGTACAAGTAACTGTGGTCCTGCATAAACTGAGGCGACATAGAAAGTAGGTGGAAAATGACCAGCAAATTAATTAGTTCATGTAGGATGCCTCAAAAGGATAAAATATCTGATATATTACGTCATTACTGAATGCTGCCGACTCGGTGTCATGATCCACACAATGAATTCGTATTTTTCTATTAGTTACAATCATCCTCAGTATTGCTATGAATATCTACTGAATGCAGGCAACCTTGCTAAAGATGGGCATAGGACTCTCATATCGTTATACACTTGTATCTGTGTATGAATACCTAAGAAATTAGATTGAAAATATGAAAATTAGACTGACGTCAGAAAAAGATTTTCTGAAGAGATCAAGAATATCCCCGAGAAACATTCCTTCATATTGGCTAAGGTGTATGTAACTTATTAAAGGAATTCAACAGAATTTTATCCACAGGTGATCATATGTTTACCCTCATGTAGGTTTGCATTTAAATCAGGTCAGAAGCGAGAAGTTGACACCAAAGAACCCATGGTCTTTATTGATGGAATGAGTTTCTAGAATGACAAATGTATTAACTATTTATGTGATTGTATCGTCATTCTATCAATTATCGATAATAAATAATCAACAATTTATAACAAATGGAAACAAATTATAAGCCTACATATTTAAAGATGGTTTAATTTTAAAACTTTAATTGACATATCATCGATATGCTTTTGTGAAAGTGTTAAATCGAACCAATTTCTAATATTATTTCTCATATTGCAACAAGCTAAGTAGATTCAACGTAAAAAATGGAACATTATTGAATTCATCATATGAAGAATTACTAATCATAATGAAAGGCATAGTTTTATAATGTTGTATACGGTTTAGTAATGTATGAAGATGTAACTCAGTAGTGATTTTCATAAGCATTCATTAAAGTTAATTATCTTTTGTTTTACACGGCATATAACAAAACTCATATTATCCATTAATAGATTATAAGTTATGATTTTGTAACACAATGAATAACATTTGAATAAAATGAACATGAAAGCAACATACCTCTTTAGAACAAATCCATGTAAACGACATGGGTCAAAACTTTTTCCACGATGCAGATATAATTTACCTGTTCAGTTAAATATACATTTCACCTGAGGTATTGATTGATTTTTTCATCGACCACCTGAATTTAGAGTACAAAATCATGTCAATAATAGCTTGTAATAAGCATGTAATTACTGACCAGAAAGAAAATATCTATCACTGATAGTGTAAATGAAGTGGCTGGTTATAAATATCGCCTTAATAATCTCTAGATAAAGAGGCTTTGTCTTCAACCAAACTGTTGAATTTACTTTAGTTATATTATCCTCGTCAGCAGATGTTTTAGCACCTAGGTACAAGCACTAGTAAGAGGATGTACATGTGGAAGATGACTAACAAGTAAAAGAAAAAAATGCAGCTAAACATCAAGAAGTATGTCCCCTTAACTTCATATATTATTCGTGATCATTTTAGTAAAACTTACAGTATTGTTAGCAAGCCTTAAAAACCAATCTAACTGATCACTATATTTCTCTGAAGATCTTTACACTGCTTTAAGACTAGTAAAATTTATTCGACTAACAAAAGAATCCTTAGCAAATATATTTTATAGAAATATTTTAATGAACAAAATAACAGAACTACTTAAACAATTTAGTAATCCTTAAAACAACCAGGATTTACCGCTATTTATCATCCCACTTACATGCATATTGACAGTATACATCTGTAATTGTTTCTTATAAGTGAAATTAAATGTTACAATCAATACTAAGTGGGTAAAACTAAATGACTTGTATAATGTATTCATTTTAACCAAATGATCAATACCTAATTTTAGTGTCACTTTAGCTTTGTTTCCATAGATCATAGTTCACCATTTTACCACTTAGAATATTTAATTTTCTACATGTTATCATTCATTAACAAAAGTTATTAACTACATCATGGAGTTTTAAACTGCTATTGAGATTCTAATTTATATTGTTCAATAAAGTGTCAATAAGTGATGTTATACAATACAACTTGAGATACATAATTTTATTAATAATTGTTAAATAAGCATGAAACCCAGATTTATGACATCATTGTAATTAGTTTAATTGTTAACTTTTTCTTAATTAAAATTTTTTGGCAGTTAACTTTCAAGTGGCTTAAAAAAATCACTTTCAGAAAAAAAATATAAATTCAATATATTAGTGGATAAATTTACTAAAAGTGTTTTATCAACTTGTATTTGATAAAAACACATGACTGTGTTAAAATGTGAAAGCTGATGAATGCATAATATCTGTAGTCGATTAAACAGAAAAGATTTTGTCCCATCTAGATATAACCAGATGTGATGGTTTATTAAAAATGAAGATTCTAGTGATTGTAAACTTAGTTTACTATTTATAGTTGAAGGTGAGTAACACTTGTACCTATATGATATTTAAAACAAAGCTTATTAGGACTTTAATAAGAATTTCATTCAAATCTACTCTGAAAAATGCCTTAACATCAAGAAAAAACATGAACATTCTGAAATTTTTTCTACGTCTTTTCAGTATAGGTGTAATTTTGTCTACATTTCTATTAATTTTTAGCTATTTACCTTAAAGATAATAATGTAATACATTCTATGTTGAATACGTACTTCTCTGTTCTTACAAGCAATGCATTGATAAAATCATACAAAATTCTTTGTATTCAATAGTACAATGATTTTTTGGCATTTCTTACTAATCCTGAAAATCACGATCGAGTAACTTGATGCCTAGTATTATTTCTGTCCAGTGAAACTACATAGTTCATAATATTTTTAATTTTATTTATACTATTATTTATATTTACCGGATATAAAACATTATCATGTAAAATGAATTATGTATTTATTGAAAATATCAGTACTATTATCAAACTGATAATACTAGTATCATGAAACTGCTTATATGTTTTTCGCTTAATTAAACGTGTTTAACACAGACAGACATGTATAGTCTTAGAGGTGAATATTACAGTTTCTCCAGTGTCACAGTTACACAATTATCTAATTCAAAAATATATAATTTGACTGCTGATCATTATGTAAAATATTCATAATCACTATCATTTAGATAGGTAACATATTAAGTAGACTACAACATTTATAATATTCAAATTTTTGTACACTCACCAAGTCAAACATTCAGACCAAACGGCAAAATAATATTCTCCAAATTATATTATTTTATAGAATTTGATTAATCCAGTCTAAAAGTGATAGTTTAAGAAATCGTAAGAAGACGGAACGAAGATCCGAAACAAGATCGATTCATTATTTAGTTATCTAAATAATCTAGTGCGTTATGTCACTGACTGACTGTAGCCAGACAATTAGTGAATACCAGCAAACACTGATATTGAACTTCTCAAAAATGCTTATCCACAACCATACTAGTGATCGGAATTAACACGTTCATATATCTTAGAAAGCTTTTAACCTTCAAACCATTAAGTTAGCATTCAATGGTTTACAGTTCTGATTTCAATCAATTCGTTACATTGCACAAAAATCATCAAATCGCAGGTAACTGACTAATTACCAACATAGTTGGACTTTATCCATTACAACGTCTCAATGGAATTTCATGAATTATCTTTTAAAATTAGTCACTAAATCTAATTTCAATATTTGGAACATAATATTATCTAACGATTGATTCCGTTTAGTGAATTCATACGTACATCTCCGAAGCATCCGTTATATATATAACAAAGTCGAATAGGATTATTAATTTTTACCACAAACAACTTGGTTGGTTGGTTAGATTTTGAGGAAATTGATTTTGAATGTTACTTGTATTCATTACAGTTTAATTTAATATAAACACCGCCTATAATCATGTAACCCCACGTCAGCACACACTCACAACTCCAGTAGAGACTTAACCTAAGACTTTTTTTATCTCAAAGCCAACTCTTACTCTTCACCATTAATAAGCCGGCATCCTATAGTAAGGTTAGCATTTCAGTAAACTTGTAATTTAGTTTGGTGGTTATCCAATAATACTGATGATAACTTGCTTAAATTTCTATTTCTAATGAAAAACATTATTGTTAAACTGATGGGCTACGATGTAGTCGTTGGCTTATGGAGTTTCAGTTTGATGTATAGTACCGAGGATATATATATATATATATATATATGACCAGAATTCGAGTCGGAATTATGATACGTAATATTTATTGCTATCCAAGTATGCGAAATTTTTGTGATGGAATGTCGAAGTACCAAACGTATTTTTATTAAATGATAAAATTAACCATTGTTTACTACTGTATTATAAAATTTCACAATTTTAGTATTGCTGATTTGCTGTACTAAACATAGAGAATACGTTTAATTCAATCTTAACAGAGAATTTTATGAGAACATAAAATAGATACAGTTGCAGCCAATAATTAACAAAACTATACTCCTGACAAAACATGATTATAAGATGTTATTTAATTCTTATAATCGTCAGAATACTTCTCACTTATCGAATATTCTCAGTACAACTTACTTCAGTATAAAGTAAACGATAGAATGTGAACCTAATAACAATTGTCATTCTCTAGCATTTGGTACCCAATCCATTATAGTTGACAAGATCCAAATATACGTTCATGAATGGAATACATAAAGTGAGCTTCATTCGAAGTTCGGTAACATATGTACATATAGATGAGTTTTAATTAGAATGCTGCTCAAAAATGCACGCATTATGTACTAAGAAAAAATGGCTACAATAAAAATTTACTCAGAAATAGCTATCTACAAAAGTTCACTATTAGATCTAGAATTATAGAAACGGCGGAATAGTAGTATTCTGTTATTGAGTCAGTGGGTTATCTGAAAATTTACCTTAGATCTTAGTATATATAATAGAAAGTTTGATTCTAAACATATGGCCATCTTGGAAAAATTCAGTCTATCCGTTAAATTGATCTGCTAGTGTAGTAAGTACAGCTGGTTGGAATTGGTGAAAGTTAATAAGTAATCGCTCCGTGTCACTTCAATATGCATATTTCAGTTCATATATGAGTGACGAATAAAATATTTGTAGAGAACAGAAAGAATATTTCGTTGTTGATATTCCTGAGCACGTTGTATTGAGCATAAAGAGGTTTGCACTGCACTAGCTTGTTAATATTATGATAATTGATATAATGGTAACAAACAAAAACTATTCAAAGTAAGCAATAAGTAGATTGTACTATTAAAGTTGGGTTGTTGCTGGTAGGTGGAATCCAAGATTTGAGTTTCATCTTAATTGGGACCTGCACCACACTGTTAGTGGTCACAACGGTACTTGGACTTAGCTAATTGGCATCAAACGCTACGTTGTTTGTTGAGTTACTAAACAAAAATATCCATACGTTTGTAACTAGTACGTATGTATACTTTTTAACTGTTTGAGTTTTCTCATTGATAAGTGATTGTTGCTATACGGGCAGTCGTATTAGGTGTTTTCGATACAACATCATTTCAAAGTATAATTAAAGTTGAAGTGTAGCTGGAGAATGAAATTAAGGTTATAAACAAATGAAGAGTTTCTAAAAAAAGACCGATATATTCCTTAGTCAACAAATTTAATCAAAATTCATTTTAAACAATTTATTAATTAGTAAATATTGGTGAAATATACTGAACTGAATAGAAAGTAACGCAATATCATATTTATTCAAATATACGTAGAATATACATTTATTCACTCAAAGAACATTAAATGTAAACAGTAGGTTCCAGTGTTTTTAGATATGATGATTGTCGAAATCTATTGATCTATTTGTGTGTATATATATACGTGTATGTAGATAAAACGTTAAAACAGAAAAGTCAATGATGTGAAGTAAAATAAAAACATAATTTCAAATAATGTCTATGAAATATGTATCTTGAACAGTTAACGTAAACAAACAATTCTTTCAGTATAAAAACAGAAAAACATTTACATATTATACACGTAAATTGATTTAGTCGGTAAACGAAAACAGACAAATTAAAAAAAAAAAAAAGTTTATGAATGAAGATTTTCATTAAAAATCAATATATATGATATTAAAAGTTAATTTTTATTAATTTCCGTATATTTTGAATAAATACTGTCTTCTCAGTCTAAATTAACGAAACCATGAATACAACGCTTATCATCTAACTATTTGATATTGTTCATATTAATGCGTTTTCAATGGAACTACAACGGCGTATAGAACGTAATATAGATTGTTTTGGTTTACTCGAAAGTAGATACAACGAATTGTTGTTAGTAGGTTTCCGAGTCAATACAATTGGAATGCAGGTATTGTAAAATATCATTTGGCTACTGATTCTATGTAAACTAATGAATAATTCCTTTAAACTAAGATTTGGTCAAATGTTTTGTTTTACTGTTATCATAATTTACTAGTTTCATTCTATATCAGACGTGTTACCAGGATTTATTTTTACTTTTTCTTAATACATGGCTTAGTTAAATGTGCTTTAACATATTCTACCTGGTAATCAAATTAAGGTTGTTGACACTTGAAATTAAAAGAATATCTGATACGGTAATCTTGTAGTCGGCACGTCCCATCTTTAAATTGCGTTGTCGACACCCAAATCATCACGCTATCGTCTTCCCCATAAAGTTTATAGGTGAGTAAACTAGGAACTGGGTTTGGAACCCATGTGTCCTTTTGAATGGTTAAACAATATGGGAAAATAGGCTGAAATCTGGATAATTCAAAATTATTTTAGCTAAACATAGGTATTTGTAGCAATTTGAGGAGCTTAGTTATGCTTCTTTCCTGGTCTCGCTAGAATCAGAGCGTGAACACAAGCTCCCATTGTCAGAACTCAATGATAAATTGTAAACCATTTTTTATATTGTAAAAAGTTTGAACCACGATTTAATTTCCTTAGTGTTCGATTTCCGTTTTACAATGATGCACCTAGTCATAAGTTTTAGATAAAACTAATAAACCTGTAGGCGAGAAACAACATGGATGAACACTTCATGAATACACTACTGACTGAATTCACTATGTATTTGACAGTCTAAATGTATTACAATCTAAAAAATTCTGTACGCAAAATATTCACGTTCTGTTAGAAAATCAAAAGTCAATACTAAGACATATGACAAACGAAACGATTCCTGAATGGAATGCAGCGGTGAAAAACAACTCAGTTGAACTCGTTTACTGATTAACCTACTTCGTTAATCTTAATTACTGAACATATATATATGTTTTTCGGTTTAATTGTTGCACAGACAATTTGTAATCGGATAAAGCAGTCGGCTTACTACAAAATCTACTTTCACATAATCCTTTGGTAAATAGAGATTATCCATATCTGAGATAGCTAGTGCAAATTCAGAACCAATAGGAATATCACTGAGTAACTTATAAATGAATAAATGAAATAATATAGGCATATTTTAGCTTGATTTTATGCGTAAATCAATGACTGCTGCTAATATATACGATCTATTTAGGCTGATTTTCATTACAGTCAAATTAATTTTATGTATGTTTGAATATTCACTAGTATATTTATACAGTCTATTTTTCATGCTGACTACATGTGGACACTTTGGTTGTTCGGAATAGTGTACTGTTCTTGCAAATTTTACTTATCGAATAGTTGAATTAGCTTCTTACGTTAAACTATATTTACAGACTTCTGTTATATACTGTGTATTAATTGTTGAAGTACGATTGTGTACGTTATATGTTTATTTGGATCAATTTAGAATTAGTCTGTAATAATGTTATTTACCTGAACTTTATATTGCATGATAGGAAATAACTGTAAGACTTAAGTGAATATACATATATATGGCTATACACATGTATGGCCAAAGTTATAGTTTAGATTTGAAGTTTTTTTGCCATCACCAATTACGTAATAAAAATAGCATTTAAAATCACCCCATGTATTTGTTAAATAACTCAAACTTTCGAAATGCACAGTATGATCCATAGATACCAATTAATAATAATGAAGTTCAATAAATGATTACTTTTTCTGACCTGCTGTGCTTAATCCAAATAAATCCTGTAAAAAATAATCATTTTTCTAAAGTATAGTACCATAAAGTGCTTTATTATTAACTGTGTAAGTTAAGTACAATAATGTTAAATGGATGAGCAAGAAGTTAAAAGTTCATTTTTCACATGATTATTTTTACTATAAATGTAGTAGTATTATACCTTATACTGATGAATGTTTTTTGAAACCTATAAGATAGATACATTTTTTTGAAGATTATCTTATCCAACTTAATTGTACTTTAATATTATTCATGACAGTGTGGAGATTAATTATGATGTAATTGTCAATATACTGTATTAAAAATGATTAAGCTTGTAATCATCACACTGTATTGATTAAAATAAGAAATGATTATTTGTAATAAGGTATCGTATAATTTATACTTTGAATTTTTGACAATAAAAGTTCATATAACAATTTCACTATCGAAGATAATTTCAACTAGATAATGATATTAAGCAGATAAATGTACTGAAGTGAAGTTTTACTATAAGTTAGAACAAACTAACTTTAAATTAATCACATTTTCATAAATTACTTGTTTAACTGATTGGTTTACTCATTTTGTAGATTTAAATTTAAAAGGCAACTTTATACATGAACTTAGTTAAAGTAGATGATTCTGTGAAACAGTTTCGTGAACTTTGGATATCTAGCATATTGGGAAGTCATTTAATTTAAATTGGAAGTCACTTGAAATATAATTCAAACCATTTCAATTCAGTGCATTTGAATAGCTTAGCATATTAAAGTGTATTCAAGATCGTTTGTTACATATTAAAAGTAATAAGCATTAGGTGAATGCGCTATGAGCAAGTGTAACCTTATTCTAGTGCATCATAGTAGCACTTTATTATGATTTTGTGAACAAAACGTTTGCCGATCATCTATATTTTTTCTTATTCTATAAAGATTAATGCATTAAGTGATATTAATAAATCTATAATTTTCTCAATATTATTATTACCATATGATGTAAAAATATATATTGTGGTTTAAACATGAACTTATCAGGTAAAAAAAAACTTTCAACTGAACCTGGAACTTAATTAAAAGTACATTATTAACCGACACAAAATTCTAGATACACTAGACATACTGTTCAGATATTCCACCTGAATATTTTCGATAAAATTGTCTTGTTTCTAATTACAGTACACGCTAACAGAATTTCAATTTGTAATTGAATAGCGAAGATTCTACTTATGCCTACAACAAACCAAGGTTGTTTTTCAAGAGGTCATTATTTCAAGGTTTAATAATATGTGGTGAAAATTCTGCAATATATATGTGATACCGAACGAGAATGTTAACTTTCTGCACTTGTATTGTATCTTTTTATGACTATTACGAATCTCACTGAGAATAACTTTTCTTGGCCGATAACTATGGGGCTTCTTCATACTACCTGCGGCTGAGGAAATCCTTACACTTATTCTTGGTAGCTAATTGCTTCCTAGAAGCCTTCGAAGCAGTCCGGCCATACTTACCTTTGATATGAATTACAATTATCTACCAAAGGTACCTGACAAATCCTACAATTATACTTTCTGAGTGTTAAGGGTCAAGTATTATTTAGTTTAGTTTGTTTTATTCGTCACAAATTAGTGTTGGTTGGGTACCATTGAAAACCAGGGAGCACTGGACGCCCGTTGTGTTCTAGTATGGGACTCTTAAGTGATGCCCACTCTCGACTTAACCAACGAAAACAACCCAGGGAATTCTACGATTTGTCGCTGTCCAAGTAGAGCAGAGAGTTAGGCGTTAGCTAATCTGAAGGCTCTGGGTTAGATTCCCTTGCTGAATCGAGTGTGCACTGTTGAAAAGTCCAATATTAAGGATAAATAGCTATCTAGTGTTCCCTGGTTTTGAGTGGTACCCTGCCAACACCAGTTTGTGATGAATACAGGCAATTAAAAATGATACCTGTCTCCACAATCTACCTCACTTCTAATATTATCCATCGTTCAATTCCTGACAAAAAATATATTTTAAAGAACATTATTCTGTTTTGATGATAGCTTTGTTCAGTCTTGATATACTGATGGTATGAACAATTGATTTAACACAAATGACTCATTATTCATCAATACACATCTTTTGTTGTCATGAATTACGTAACAACTGACAATTTGCTGTGTGAAAGTAGAAGCATCAGTCACCAGTACCGGTTTTAATATTGTGTTCGATTTATTTCTGACAAAGCTCACTAATCAGGAAACAGTGGCATTAAATTGATTCACTCGTCAATCGTGACTACTAAAGCATGGAAAAAATAATTTTGCATCATTTACATGATTGCGTTTCCGTCATCATCTTTTTACGTTTAGAGTTAATTAAAAGGTCTTGAACTTAAAGTTCATCCTTAATTAGAAGGACCTGAGTTTATTTTCAAACCAGATGAAATTAATGTGTCACCCCTATATTCCGTTACGTGTAGAACAGTAACACAGTCAAAGGTATTACTGTTAGATAATTCAAAATGTGAGTGATACTGCAGTCTTCATGTGTCAGAAGGGATGATAAGTCAAGTTACCTGCTGATTTGTAGTACTACGAAGATTTAATCTCTCTTTGAGCATACTAAAAGAAAGTGTTAATACTACGTAACCTGACAGCGAAACCAAGTAATTCGCCATTAAATGCGAGAAACGATCTGATCCTATTTCAGTAGATCATCCAGTTACGACGTAGAACTCAGTATATACGTATATCAGTTCAAGTTTCCATACTTCAGGTGGCAGATAGAGATTAAATTGTTGGACTAAATCCCAAAGTAGTGGAAGTAGTAACAGAGTTAGTATTAATGGACAGAGTTAGAGATCGGAGATAAAATTTAAGAAAATCTAACTCAGTAAAATGAAAATTATGATGAATTTGAAAACTTAGAATTTGGGGGGGGGGAGACAAAGAATAGGCGCACCTCTGCCATTGCGAACGATTGTGAGCCATATCACCCAAAGTCTCTAACCATTGATTACGATCATCACGGGGACCCCAACCAGATAGTTTGCACCCATTAACATGACCCAACTCAGTTGTCAGTGACTTTATGGACTGTTGCCATGTTTTGGTTTGTCCGCCCCTAGCTTTCTCTCAGCCTACAGCTATACCAGACATCGTTGCTCGCCGAGGCAGGCGGTGGTTGGGCATACGTAACACATATATCCTAACCACCGCAGTTAATGTAGACTTACAACTTCATCAGTAGACTTACCATGTTTACCGACCTTCTTATGAATTTTATCTCGTGAGCAGTTCTAGATGGGAGAATAAGGTGAAAAACATCCATTGTCAAAATTATTGTCCAGTGTACAGCTTAATGGTATTAGATTGCTTCTCAACCTTCCGTAATAGTGTAGAAAACTGTTGAGGTGTTTCATACTCCTGAAATGGATAATAATAAGTGAGTGATCAAAAAAGAAATATATCTTATATTTTAAATCTGTCCACCTTAAAATAATGTAAACCTAAGTTTCCCATCCTTATTCATTATTAAATCGTTCGAATTATGTTCAACCACTAAAGGTGTTGAACACTTTTTCGCTACTCGAAGAGAATTATGACAAACTTTACAATAAGTCGATCGTAAGCGAAATATTACAGCACGATAAAGATATATGACGGAACTAACATTTTACCGTTTTCACTGGGAATTTTCCTTTTTCAATTTCCAGTGTGAAGTATAAGATATAAGACCGACCAACAGAAGGAGAATGTTATAAAAAATCTAAGTTTTCCTATTTCAGTGTTTTTGTTCAGTGAGTTATCTATGGAACTGATTCTAATTATTTACTAAACTGTAATTTAGTAGTAACTTCCTACCATTACGCAAAATTATATAATAACGAATGTAGTATGCAACAGTGACGTATCAAGTAAGTTAACTCAAAATTGAGGTGGTACCCTGTCAAAACAATAGTGACCTATAGATTTCAATCAACATATATATATATATATATATATATATATATATATTCTTATATATATCTGATTTAAAGAGGTCTGTCATGTAATGGTACCATTGTAGGAATGATTCATAAGTTATTTGCCAAACATTTCTTATGTGTAATATATATATATATATCTATAAGAAGGTATGTCATGTAATGGTACCATTGTAGGAATGATTCATAAGTTATTTGCCAAACATTTCTTATGTGGTAAATAATACTTATCAATTTCTGAAAAGCGGAATTCAACCCTTAATGCGGCACTTTCTTCATAAATAAATGTATATTTGACACTACTGTTATATAACAAGGTTGCGATTAGATAAGAAAATATAGTCAAAATGTATTCTTAAAAATGTGTAGAAAAAAACTACTCAGATGTAAATTTTCCGGAGTTTTCTATATTTGATCTCTTTAGTTATTTCCATGTGAAATATCATATAGATTTTACAGAGTGAAGGTGGTTGTAAAACTGTATACGACAGCATTAACTTTCGAGTATAATTGAAGGTTACACAAGTGTTTAATCATATGCTAACAGCGCTCCTAATTTTTTCTACTCATATATAACGCATAAGAGAGTAATCTCTACCCTACCAAAGTGTATATTTAAATTGATGATAGTCAAAGCATAGCATTTTTGATATGAAATTTAATATAAATCTGGAAGTTATCATCTCTTGGAACATTACTAACTAACTATTTAGACATCTTAGTTTATCACATATATATCTATTCCTAAACTGTGGTCATTTTAATGATGTCATAAAAGGAAATAAGATCTAATGGTTTCATTTAGGCTAAAAACCTATCCTTGAAGGTTAGATAATTAGTGAACTATTGAAACAATAAGACGGTATATTAAAGAAGTGGGTAAAAGTATACCATCTATGAACTATATGAAAGATTTTAACACCTACTTTTCTTATTTAAAGATTGCATCAGTGCGCACACCTCCTCACAAACCCTGTTGGGCTATTTACGCTAAGTGATATAATTTGTAAGGATGCCACTTGGTTAAACAATCTACAAGTTGTTCTCTAACTAGTGTGTTTATGAAGATTTTATTAGAATTATGATTTCGTCAAGTTTCAGTCTGAAAGCACTAGCTATTATCACAGATGAAAAATATCAAACTAAGTTAGTAAAGTATGTGATTTCTTATAATATATATTTGTGCTCATGAAATTTCATTCCGATATTTCAGTTAGTCACAAAGGATTTTTATTTCATTGTTCCTTACCAAGACTATTTGGGAAAAAAAACGATTTCTCGTTAGTAAAACATGCAAGTAGTTAATACGGACTTAAATGTAACTGAACCAATGAATGTATAATGAATTCTTCAATTATCAGCTCAAATACAAACAGTAATATGACTACATTTACACTAAGCATGTGTGCATAATCACTCATTAGTGGGATGGGAAAGGTAATTATTCCACTCGATATGAGTTCCTCATTGATACATCATAAAACATATGGACATAAAAGTATAAATGAGTATATGACAGAATGCATTCAGTCGATTCTCTTAAACAATCTTTACAACTAACTTCCTATTTTAGAAATCAGTGTTTGTTATAGATAACTATTTAGATGATTATTCTAAGACCACTACCTTTATCACTATTATTATTACCTCTGTAATTGCAAGTCAGACAGATTATGTTTAACTATGATGCATAATATAGGTCTGTTTAGAAGAAAGAAGTACACTGTTATCGTATTTATTAACCTGGAGGCAATAATTTTATGTAAACTTAATCTCTAATCGTTGTTACAATCAGTATAACTATAATTTGAGAAGACTACCCTTCCTAGTGTACTGTATATCTGCTAATGAGCCATAAACAATAAATATTCGTTTAAGCTATTGCATTTAACATTTAACATTCGGCAAAGTGACTATTTGTTTCAAACAGTGAGGTTGATAATATCATTGATAAAATTAGAATCAATGTAGGAAGTATAAATGATGCTAGGTGGTTCGATATAGTCCTTAAGGTACCTTGATACACCTGAGTTTCGTGTCAGTTGGTACTCATTAGATATGTGCGCTTAGAGTATTGAGGGGAATCACATCATCCGTTTCATAGTCTGAAGTGATACAATTGAAGTATTCCGATGGTAACCAACCTTTAGTACGATTGTGATACTTATAACGAATAGTCACTGGGTGGCGATTAATCTCATATCTAACTAACTCTTTGACCTGATTGAATTCTATATACATTCTATATACATACACATTAGTGAATAACCAGGTAATATAGAAAGACATTAAGCTGAAACTTCGAAAGTGGTATGTAGGTTAGTGAATCAGGGTAATTTTCATGTAATTAGAATATATGTGAACAAAACAATCACTATTCAAAGATTTGTTCTATTTAGGTAATAATGTATATATTATTTATCAGATGAAAACAAAAGACCACTCAGATTTGTGCTTTCAAACTATTAAGTAGAATTTCAGTCGGCGATATTGTGTTAACACCATTTAAGTGTAAATTACTTGCATTATTCTTTTATTTGTACTACTGGTATCATATATTGATCAACCTGAAAACGATTTTGATTGAAAAATTAAACAGTTTACGAGTAAAATAATAGAAAACATAACGTTCAAACTATGAGCTTTTGTCTCATGTTTTGTACATGGAGATAAAAACTCAGTTTTCAAATAATTACTTCATTTTCTATTCTGATCTTTCTGTCTATTTATGTAACTTCCCGTTTTCTGTTTTGAATATGAAAAGGGGATACTAAAGGATGAAATAATTGTTCACAATGTGTTTTTCTCTATTCTTTTTACCATATATATATACATCATCGTTCCCTTCATGTTAACCTTGCTGTCCTTCTCCCTTGTTGTGATGATGATGATGATGACGATCATCATAATCTTTTAAGTCTATGAAATCAGGAAGTTGTAAGGTCATAGTTTTTTATCTAACTTATTTCCCAGAATTCTCTCTCTAAATACATATATATATAATCCAAAAGGACAGATAAATTGGTGGTATTAATACGGTCACTGAGTCAAACTTACCCACAAACTGGTAAACAAGTTAAGGTAACGCGATGAAACATAATATCGTTACCCAATAAATCAGGTGATAAGGAACCTAAGCAACTAATATACATATATATATATATATATATATTAACAAAGATAAATAAATACTCGAAAAGCAGGTCAGGTCAATTTAAGGCTATTTTAAGATTATATTTTCGTATGCCTCACTGAAAGCGATAATCTTGTTGATAGTTTGAAAATTTGTATACCACCCTTGTGGGATTCACCTTTAGTATTAATACTCTAAAATCATGCTAAAACTTTGATTCCTCCTAAGCTTGTCAGTTTTATTCTCAGAACCGTTTCAAGGTCAGTCATTGTAAATTATAAACTCTGAATGTTCTAATTAGCATTCAAAGTAAGGAGAATTAGGTGGATAGTATGCTTAACTGCATCTGCTTTATATATTTCGTAGAAGTTTTATGCAACATCAGAAAGAATTTCACAGAACTTAGCTGAACCACAAATTTGATCAATAACGTTTTAAGACATTTGTAGTCAACAGTAAGAATTTGGCAGAATAAGATTGAAATGACCTAAATTCTTTGAATAAAATACAATTTATATACTACTTTTGTGCAAGCTTTTGTGAATTTCTTTTTGGTAAATTTAAATATTTATTAACTAAATGTTGTTTTTACTTCATGCGTAGTGATTGATTAATTTTATGGTTAACATTTGACCTACTTTGTTTAGTATTTTAGTGATTATCTCATTCATTTTTGATATGATTATTCTTGTTCTGAATATGACCTGATTCAATTTTTGATTGATGTCAATTTTAATTGTTTGCCTCAGTGACCTCCTAAATCGTCAATACTGGACACACATACTTCATTTATTTTCTTTAAATCTATTTCTTTTGGAAGATGGGTTCATAGTTTATATCAATCAACGTGTCATCAGCATTCTCATAGCGATATTTTATGCAAATTATCCTTAATATGTTGCATAACGTATTCCAATGAGTAGCGCGTGTCCATTTAAAGCAGTTAGTTTTATGGATAGTAAAGCAAACGCTTTATTCATTTGAAATGCATTTGAAGATATTGATTGTATTTAATCAAACTTTTTACAAACTTACATTTATAAATTTTTTTTTCAATGTTCAAAAATGACTGTCAGTAATTAGTGTTAATGTTTTTTTATATATTGAAGCCTATTAATTACAAAATTATTCATCTGACAACATAATTTACTCTGTAAAGTCATCTTGAAATTATCATTCCTGTCTAAACATTCTGTTTATAAAATAAAAAGAGGAATATGCCATTCATATTTGAACAACTGTTGAGTATTATAGATGGTTATTCCGAATATATTTTATTATATGCTATTTAAGTTTGATATTTAGGTAGCAATATTCACAAAATAAAATTATCATAGTTTGAAAGTAAGTGTTCGACGATGATAAACAAGTATTCAATATTGATTTCAGTAATCAGATAAGCAACAGTTATTAATGTATTTTGTGTTACTGGGATATAACGAATATATTGTACAGTAAATGATGAAATAATGTTAGTAATTTATAGAACTTTCAGGTTACAAGCTAATAATAATGATATCTTAATTCACTACAATATATTTTGTTATAGTAAAGAATTTCCAGAACCAGATTTAAAATATTACAAACTTCTGTCAAACTATCGTTCAAAATGTTGTTATTCAATTACATTCTATAAAAGTTCTTAGCTATCAGTAACTGCTGCCTATTTCCAAGCACAAGTGTTTTCTATCATTTTAGCTGCTACGCATATTTTTTCGTCTGTGTTATACATGATATATGGGTTTAAACATACTCATCTTTCACTTTATCAAAGGATATACAAGGAAGAAAATTTTCGATTTCCTTCACTTTCCCGTTCGAGTGTTTCCTTATTAAGCATCTCAATAATGTGTAAGCTACTTATAGTGAGTACACACAATTAACATTTATAATTATTATTTACTTCAGACAAATTAACGATAAACTTATATGCAATATGTATACAGTTGGAAAATACATGGTCTAAATGTTTGGACAGGTTTGTATATAACTACAAAACCTCTAAAAATAGGTTGATGGTAAGAAAAATGTCTCTACAGTTAGCCTTTACCTAGTTATAATAGGTAAATTTGAAGTACATTTAACAAGGAACTTCTTATAATAATATTTTTCTAAACTTCATAACTTTTGTTGAATCTATTAAACTGTCACATCCTGGCACCGGATAAAAGTGTTCGTTATAAAGTATCGCTTAAAAGCACAAATGTGATTTGGTACCGTCATATCATTCGTGGGGCGAGAATAATTGTTTGTTTATTACAAGTACTTCTAACTAATCAAGTATAAAGAGATATCTGTTTCACTTAATTATTCATGTATAAATATCTGATAGTCACTAAACTAAGTAGATGTCCTCATTGAACACACTAAAGTAGCAAATGGGAAAAAGCAACGTTAAAAAGCATTTCAATGTTTAAGTGTATTCAAGTAATTATTTTCTTTAGCGCAGAAAATGTACCTGTTTACAAGCAGTTCATTGATTCTTATCGTAATGATCACTTTTATAAAAATTAAAAAAATTGTGATAAAATCTATTAAATATACAGGGAACTGTTAATAAGATACAATCATATATATATATATATATATATATATATATATATATATATATATATATATTATCATTCCGACTAAATCTGACAGTTCACTAATGTAAATAGATGCCTGGAAACGCTTACGATAGTATCAATGAATACTATACACCTATTCTAACTAGCTTATTATTGATTTATTTTAACGTAATTACTTTTTGTTGCGGTATCGAGATAATCAGAATGTTGTTTTAACAAAAACCTAAGTATACCACCGATACATTTTGAAATGGAAAGCTATCTTGATCCCTCTAAATGGATTTATTATTGTTACAAATGAAGTAACTTTATATTTTGTAGCGTAAATATGGGTGAATATAACAACACTTTTTCATAAAGTGATTCATTATATAATACCCAATGTTTATAGGTAATTGTCTATACATCAGACAAGATACTATGGTCAATATCAAATTCTAGAACATAATTAAGTACAATAATGAATCAGCTCAACCAAAATGTTTATATTTATGGTCCAGTCATTTCATTCATAATGTAATTTCAGTTTCCTATTGTCTTACGTAATTATCCTTCCCCACCTCTACAGTAAAAGCTGGTTGAGCTTTAAAAGTTTGGACTCAAATTTTTGGGTGAATTCCGAAATAATGATCATTAGTACTATTTTTGGAAATTCGCTGACTGTTTAGCAAAGAGATTAGCTAGGATATGTCCTCGCTTCATTAGAATTCCTTTCTACGTCAATGTGTTGGTGGTAAAGCAACTGAAAATATCCTAGTAAATGAGCTACTTAAACTTCCGAAATATGAGTTAACTAGTGTTTTGAACAAGGGATAGAACTAAATTTGAATTTCATCTGATAGATAATGTTAAAGTATTGAAAATGATGCTTACGTCAAATATAGAAATTTGTCACATAATTACGGTGCTATCGTATTCAATGACTCATTAAATTGCCAACATAACAAAAATATTCAACAAATTCTTTAGATATATTTAGATATATTCACATATTCTTAACTCCTTCGGATAGTCTTTCGACTGAATGATTTGCAATTCAATCATTACGATGGGAAAGTTGAACTTGATGTGAATATTACATTTTTGCACCACGGATCGACCTTATCGATAGAACCGTCAAAAGAAGGGGGTAATGGGCAGCTGTATCATCTTAGTGTGGGACACGCAGAGAAGGACCACAGAAATTCAATACTTTCAGCAAGTACTAAACCTTAAGACCAGTGATTTGACATTCATTGGTTCACATTTTTAACTTTAGTAAGTTTTCCTTATTGAGTGATCATTATCCATGAGAATTGCAAGAGCATTTAAAAGGTCTGTTTACTTGTTTACGATCAAACATGGAATCTTTCAACCATTATCTAGAACTGTGGACTCATCAGTTATATTCAGTAAGCCAAAGAACAATAGTCATATGTAAATGTACAGAAAATTGATTGAGAATTATATACATACTCAGTTTCCTAAACATTATTTTAGAATGTAAGTACAAAGCTTTAGGAATAAGGTCATTTTAAAAGTAAAATAAACATCAGCTGTGATGATAAAGACTAGAATAATAACTTCAAAGCAAGAAGCAAAAACAACAACATTAAAAAGCGATTAGGACCAATAATTACATTTTGAACGAGAGATATTTACTCCTTCTTAGAGTTCAAAAGTTCAGCATACACTCAACTCACAAACATGGGCGTTGTCAACTAAGAAAAACATAATAGCTATTTAGCTAAAAACAAAACACAAAACAAATCAAAAAAAGTGAAGTACAAGAGTCGATAGGATATTTGAACGAAAATATCTTGAATATTCACTTGTATGAAAAAAAAAATTCGATGGGGTAAATTTACAAATTACTAATATTAAGTTAAAGTCCATTTTGGCAGTAATACTCATGAAATTTGGATAGGTAATTAGATGTTCTAATTACTTATCTGAAAGTTATGAACCTGATGACTAAATATGTTAGGACTTGATATTATGGTATGTTGAATACATAAAAGTGTATTTAGATATGAATTTCTTGTTGATACGTTGCCAATATGACATTTACTAATTCCGTGACTTTTCATTAGTTGTAGTCGGATTGAAATAAGCTCACTGATAATAAATATTGTAATGCACATCCATACGATATGCACAAAATTGAATGAGTGGTTTTGACAAAGAATAAACCTAACAACTAGTGCTTAGTGTTGACTGTCTAAAAATAAAATACAAAGGAAATATTTTTTGTTAATTTGATCATTCTACTAGTTGACAGAAGTTAAAGTTTTGCTAGAATTAGGAATGTAATATTTACAACTGCTCAGTGATCACTTAAGTCGATGGGTGGTCTCTGGGGGATAGTCAGCAGGGAACCTTTTGTCCTGGATTTCGTGTTATTTGACACTCGTCATCAAGGCATACCTGCACCCTTTGAATAAACTTGTGCTTCTCCACGGATTCGACTTCGAGTCACCCAGTTTTCCGGTCTACGACAGTCATCACTTAGCTATTCGGGTAGCGACTGACTCTCTGTGGGACCATCATGTATAAATTGGTTGATGACTGTGTAGTGACCAGTTGGATGTTTAGCAAGTTCTTTATAGTGCTGATAGAATTCAGTCGATCAATTCGTAATGTGACTACTAGTTTTAGTGACTCGGCATTACTAGGACTACATTACTTACGTTAGCTGTTAATAAAAGATCGGAAATGAAAATATAGTTATTCATTGTCTTGAATGGTCGTTTTGAGAGAACAAGTGAAGTTTAAAATGGTCCGTTTATAAAAATGGGGGGGGGGCAGCAGGTAGTTATCATTTAGCCTATTCTGAAAATTCTCTGTGTGTATTAACACAACTCCTCCAGGGATTGAACCCACAACATCAAAGTTACCTACTCAACTTCAGTCACTTCGTGACAATGTTTGAGGAATTTTAGTAGTATTTGCATAAGCGATATTACAATTTTAAGACTGTTGGGAAGTCCCGGCAAAATAATTTTTTTGATTTAATCTAGGAAGAAAAACAGAAAGCTGAAAACTGGTTATTGGAACTAACAGTTTGTAGCTATTTTATTTAACTATCATGATAATATGAATTTGAACACAGACTACTCAATATCTGTATTCAGTTCAATCACGAGTAGCAATGTAATATCTATAGCACGGTTCCTGTCTTATGACTGCATCAACAACTTGCATTGAAGTATTTTCAAGTGATATTTTATCCCTTAGTCTTTTATTTAGAAAATCTATTGATTGCTTATAATACATTAGCAATCATAGTATAAGTGTCCACATGTATATTAAGAAAGTACTACTAATTATCTGATTTCATTGTATGTTTAAACTTTGTTTATCTTGTTATACATTTAATGTTTAAATCTGTAGCCCACATTTTATTCCAGCAAGTTGTTTCTCACACTAATCACACACAAAACATTGTTTTTACTCGTGTACCAGCATCAATATTCATTTATCTCTAAAATGTACTTTTATTTTGAGTGCATTTCGCTATTCCCTATTTATTATTTCGCAAACATTTATACTAATATTGTCTGTCAACCTTAACAGTTATAGGCTGAGGTTGTCAGTAATTTTCTTACGAAGTACGTAGCATCCAACACTTCGTCGTTTTTTTCTCGCATTCAGTGGATTGGAGCATATTAAGGTATAATTTTCGCTAAAGATATTGTTTAGAGCTCTAACTTTTACTGTAATTATCTCTTTGTCATCTCATGTATTGGAGCGGGTAGATAAGAAGAATCGTAGGTGACTTCGAATACTGAAAACAAAATTTTTATTAAAAATTTCACTAATATGCAATTCTTATCCACTAAATCAACTAAAAAACTCGACGAAAATATTTCGTACAACTCACAAATTGAACTTTATAAATGCAGTGGATTACCTTAACCACATTTTTTGTTTTACAAAAAGTTGTTTAGGATTCTCTTCGCAAACTTTAGGCTTGGACTTTAATAGGGAAAGTAATCATTTTCAGTCTTGTTTACTGCTAGAGACATTGGGACATACAAATCACCTATTTGTAAAGAATAGTTTGTTAATTTTTAATGGCAAAACTGAAACCCATTATCAATCGTCAATTTCACTGGATTATTTTTTAAATAAATTATCAACTGCCTTCCATCAGAGAATAATTCCTTCTCATCCCCAGTATAATTCCCATTTAGTAACCCAGTAAGATTAGACATTTTTATTTTTGCACTATAAATTAATAATTTTCCTCTTTCAAACTAAGTGTCTATTCTGCAGTTGCGAAATTCCGTTGTTTTAAAATACGGTATTTATATTATTATTAGCATTATTGAAATAAACAAAATTTTTGAACAGTTTTGTTCCACTACTGCTATTATCAATGATACTAATAACTAATAGTGTTATTAGGATGAACTTGTATCCTCTCGTTGATTTGTTATGGACTGAAGCTGATCAGTCACTGTTGCTATATGTGCATCCTGAGCGATTAATCACTCGCGTTTCGTACATCCAGGTATATCCAGCTGACGAGCCTCAAACAGGGCGAAACGCGCATCCTGGATTCCACTTGCCAGTCACAATCCAACTAAAATAATAATGTTATTATTAAAAAGCATGAAATTCATTTCTTAATTTTGTTAGGAATTTTAATCAGAGGCTGTGTAAACTTATGACCTCAATGACCTTATTTACAATAGCACAATAATCTGTCTGAGCTAGGGATGTATTAAATAACTGAGATTCTTCGTGTTCATTGTCTGTCATAATCTGACGATGAAGGGGGATGGGTGGGTGGGTACGTTAAGGTTGAGCTAATTTCATTGATTCTTTTCAAATATGACCTAATTCATATGGCCTTATTCAACCTTGTAAATAAATGAGTATATGTATGATTGAAGTATTATGTAGAACTTAACTGATGTGATAATCATTAAATTCCGGTCATATTTTACAAATGTTGTTAATGATTATTAATTAGGTCAGTAAGGTGCACCTATATAATGAAATATGAAAATCCTTCGAAAATTTACAAGTTTATTTATTTTTATTACTTCACGGTTTAGTTTCATCCTTCAAGAGAAAAAACCATTTTGGATTTATTGCTTATTATTTGTTTTCTGAATGAATATTTTAAACACTTGGCATCATAGGTAGATACTATATTGAAATTGTCTTGTTTATAACAGAATAAAATAAAATCTTGATGACAAATTCACTGATAAGAATATAATGTTGATTTGGCACTGAATTGTTAATAACAAGCAACGGTTACATCATTTGTGATTTAGTCTCAGTGACAGATAGAAGTAGAGTGGTATTCATGACAAATATCGAAAAATGCAGTGTTGATACCGACTTCACTAAAATAGCAGCCAATAACCTCTGTTTGAATTCTTGGATGATTAGTTGAACCACTAGACGCCGTAATTAAACTTCTCACACCTCATTCTTCTGTTTGCTCGCTCAAAGTCGGTAAAAAATGTGACTCGACTTTGATTTTCCAATATTCCCGTATTCCTTTCATAAGTTTTCTATGAAAGTCTTTCACTATGTCTGAAGGCTTTCATATCTTTTGTTGAATGTTCAGTCTTATATTATTGTTTGTTTTCCTTTTCTTCTTACTCTTTATGTATAATTTGTTCAACAAGTTATTGTTGTTAGTGTCTTTATCCTACTTCTATAGATCATCACGACTAAATGATCCTATCAGGAAGCTAATGTCATACTGTGCAAATACAATTTTATTTGCATACTGATACAATGACATATATATCTACATATAACGGTTGGTTCTGAATTAAATACAAGTTTTATCTCTATGTTATTTGAATATTAAATCATAATGAAAGAATAAATCACTCCAAATAACAACATAGAATCTGAATGCTTACAAAATCCAAACGACTGTTTAAATTATAATTTATTATGCATTGCTTGTATAGGTAGTTATGCAAAATTATTTACGTATCCATTTTTTAACTAACTATATGTCTCACTGATACATCTTTAGTGATTGCTAGTTGAGGTAATTAGAAATCATTTTCTACTCCCCATTTTAAGTATAATTATAATTCTGAAGTGATTTAATAACTATGCTAAAATACGTAACATAATCTATTTTTCATTGATTTGTAAACAAACAAATAAATATTGAAGGACATAATGACGTGAAAATAAATCATATTTCGAGAAAAACAATCAGTGAATACTTGCTGATACTTCAGAAAAAAGAAAACAACTTAACATATCAACGGAGAATCTATTTTTTAGTAAATAACCCCTCTTTTACATTACTTCTACCTTTTAGTTGTGATCACATTATCTTTGTATTTAGTTATTATATGCTCTAGAACGGAATAGCGTTGTCCAGAATACTTTTGGGCATGTGACTTTTACCGGTAATTCGACGTCAATATTTGACCGAAAGCCAAGTTTACAATGTTAGCAAGTAGTTTGTACTAATAACAAAGTAAATTAATGAGAATAAAGACAAAGTGGTTAAATCGGACTTTAAATGGTATGCAGTGTTGTTTACAATCATTAATTGCCAAGACGTGATTACTGTGAGATAATTTCCTTACACATTCGAAGAATCAATCTTCAGGCCAATTATATCTATCCACTTAGCATTAATATACACTGCATACAATATCGAGTTAGTCACAGATTAGGTCGACTCTTAAGGACTATACAAACATGAAACAAGTCACTAATCAACGATCAATAAATGTTAACCTATTAGTCCTATAAGAAAACACTCGTAGTCTAAATAACTCATCAATAACGTTTCAGATCATGAGGTTTACTGGGAAGGGCTTGAATTCCAGTGTGAACATCAGTTATTTAGGTATTTCAAAAACCTCTTTCTAATGAGCGACACCTTGTTCGAGACATGAGTCTACAACTTACTACCTACCACCTCCAATCACCTAACAGGTAGGGTAAATATTCAGGTTCTTCTAACTGGAAGAGATTCAAAAATCAGACATGAATTCTGATTATAGATGCAATTAAATCACTGTCATACTTCTTTGTGCACACTATTGTGTAATGATTGAAATATATTATACAACAAACTAAGGTATTATCATTAGTAACATACTATAAAACTATCTATGAGAGTAAGAATATTTATTCCGTTCTCTAAAATTCATAATTCTGTCTTTTACGGAGTTATTCGAAAGCTGAGGCAAAAATAGTTACCTGGTAATTTGTGTAACGGTTGCTCAGATAACGCTTGAGTTTCATTGATATTTCGTTGCAAAAAATATTTTTTATTTACAACAAAGATAAAGATTTCCAGAATCCATTGTATGAACTAAATTATCTGTGGAAATCATTGATATATTACTAGTATCCTCTTGTTGTCATGTTTATGGTAGAATTTCACAACTAATTCTCACATACTTAATCAAGATGAGATAACTCTTTTCGAAGAAAAAAATTGGAAAGAGAAATAATTTACTGTTAATTATGTCGTCTATTGTGGGATTTCATTTGGCATGAGTTAATAATTCATTTTTACAGAATTTTACTGGGTTATCTCAGTTGTTATTAATAAGTGAAACGGTCAAATTCAGGGCAAGTTAAAAATGAAGATATTTGCCCTCATTTCTTAACATGTTCTCATTTTGATCATACTAATTTATTTTTATAAGATCAGGATGTCTAAAACAAAAAATTTAAATCATATAATAAATGTAATAACCTATGTAAACATTTAATGAATTGTTGATTGGTAGTGAAACTTTTCTATTTAAAACTTTTTATTTATTACTTGTTGTGTTCTTGTTTCAGACTGTGTAGATATTAGATGGAGCACTACTGTTAAGATAAGGGTAATTTTAGTAAATCTATAATTTGAAGTGTATAGTGAAATAAATGAAACGATATTTAATAGTGAACTAGTATTACATTATTTCTCGTGGGAAAATTATCGATATGAACGTACATTGTTTTCTTTGGCTGTTGTTATCTCATTTTCTTTTTCAAGTAGACAGTATTATGGCATTTTTGAAACCTACTGCACAATAGATAAATGATATTCACTGCATTCTTGTTAAGCTTTTAGAAATTTACTTAATAGAATAAAATTTTTGAAGTATAAATGTAATCCTGAATACCTCTACTTCTATATAATAAACTAACTACTTAGAAATCAAACTATGTATGTGAAGTTATTTTAGCATCTTAACTGTTGGTCTGAGGCATGTCCGTAGGTGTATATTCAAGTAAAAGCCACTCCAAGTGGCTGAGATCATTGGGTAATATGGGCCAGAATCTTTCACAATATAGTGAATAGATCGACTCTTTATTTTCATCTAGTTTATGGGTTCATGTATTCTTTCATGGATATCTTATTATCGGTCACTCTCTAATCGCATTCTCGATGTTTAATCTTTCTCATCATCATTGTTACTATATTGTTTCAATATATTTTACTCATCTTGTTAATTTGATCGTGTCGTATTAATGTGGTATGGCAACTTGGTTTGACTCACATTTATGCTAAACTCTACGTTCATTGGGTCTGAGCAACTTGACATCGGCAAAATATGATGAATGCGTTGACTAAATTGTAATGAATTACACCAAATCATCAAAAAATAGTGTTACTAACATTTCACGTAGGCTCACAAATATAATATTTGTTACATCTAGAGTATTAAGTTATATTGTTTTTTATCATTGAGTTAATCATTCTAAATTCCATTGAAAATACAAATTCTATCTTCATATTTAGAAATCATATTTCATATCCAGACAAATGAGCTTTGAACTAGCAAAATACTAACAAACTGATTAGAAGATTGTAATTGCCATCAGTTTAATATCCCTCTTTAAAAACATTACTATATACATTTCATGAACAAAAGATGATCTGTCATTTTGTAAACTATTAGATATTTTGCCGATTTCTAAAGAAGACATTTTCTTCATGATAACCTGTCAAATCTTATTATTAATTAATATTGTATATAACAAATAATGTTTAGAAAGTGCTATGTATTTAAATGTAGGGCTGCATACGTCCTCCATTGAAGTAACTTTGAACTATAAAGTTATTTCTTTAAAATGAATTACACATGTGTTATATTGTTTAAGTATGTAAGAAATGATTGATCACTTCATGCTGATGAAACTTGATGTTTTGCAAGGAACATTCATATTCAGTCACTCAAAATATGTTTGTCTAATGACAAAAATTTTCGATGAATTCTTCATCAAATACAAATAAAATGCATAATATTCTAGTTTATATATTCGGTTGGTTATGTAAAACGACACTATAAATGACTACATTTAACAGTAAGGGTTTGTAAATTGTATTGATATTCAAGACAAGCAGTGATTACTTTCTATTGTCTCATGTGCATTCTTAACAGATTGCTTCACCATTGCTGTTTATCATTCGTTTTTGTGTATTTAGATTGTTGCTTACAGAAGAATATAGGATCCTGTTTCATTCTATTTGGCTCTTGTCATTTGGATACACTTGCACCCTAATGTTGTTGTACACACTGAGATTTGATTTGAATTCCTTTGGCTACTACGATACCCTCAAAGCTACTGAGTACAGATAGCTTCCAACAAAGGTATGAAGGTATAAGTACAGGTTTTTAATTTTCGCTGTTGATGTTAAAGATTGTAACTGATCATTCTCTATTGGAACATGTGCGTTCTGATTGAACTACCTAGATATAAAAGAATATCCCAAGTTTTATTAAATTTGATATGTAGATAGCTGCTGAATCGACGATAGATGCTGTACATTAACCACTTTTGCTTGTCCGTATAATATAAGTAATGAATACCATAAAGATGATATAGAACAAAACGGATCTATTATCCTACATAAAGTCACAATGTAACTGATTGAGTAATTTAATTAAATGTAGCTGTTGTATCGTATGTTACAGTTTTGCGTATGCGTTTTATATAATTTCTGATCGTGATGTCATTGCCAGCTTATTGATTAGTTGCTACCATTACCGTCAGTACATTTTTACAAGAGTACTCGAATTCAATGTGTTGTCTAGCACATAACTACTTACTAGCTATCAAATACTAGTGGTAAAGGTTAGCGGTTAATACCTGGATTAATCTTCGGTGTTTATGTTATATTGGGTTGAATAAAATATGACCTATTTCGATTTTGACAATTCTAAGAGATAAATAAACTGCCTGAAATATAGTTATTGTAGTTAGATTAATTTTATTATTTAATAAACAGTAAATATGCTATTAATGCATCATTATTAAACTTTAGGATGAAGTATAAATTGGACCCTGGTTATAATCCACCATGCAGTCACGCCTTTTTTTTATAGGATTGAGTGACACTGGCTTGAATCACTATACGACCACCAATTCTCTGAATATTGCAGATATGTCATGTTGATAGGTATCAACCTTTTCAAAACCAAAATCCAGAGCTTATGACAGGTCAATTGCAATTATCTAACATTTGGTAAATTGTACCATATTATCTAGTAACTAGGTCTAGCGAGCGTCCATATAGGAACTTCAAAGAATTTTATCTGCTGTATAAATTACGTAAAGCTGGTTACTAATATGTGTCTGATTAGTAAAAGTACTTTTTTTCTCCTTCAATGTCTGTCGTCAGAAAACGATTTTGACAGCTGTAGGATTACTTATTAATCACGACTCACAAACTGTTCAAATAATGCGTCTGTGTTCATTTAATTACACTCTACTATGGGGGCAAATTTCTTCTTAATGATAAATCAACATCCTATCAATTTCCTGAACCTTTCATCTTCCCAATCTCAATTAATTGTGAATGAATAAAACCTAACTGTTAGTCATCAGTAAAGGAATACTATGAAATAAATTACTGCATGTGTGTGAATATGTTTACATCACTTATAATTAGACAGTAATTAATTACTTCACTGAATATATTCATCTTTATGTACAGTGGACAAATTACTCATCATTTTCATGCAATATAATGTCAATTACCATCAAGATGGCAGTCGTTTGATTTAGTTATAGAATGTATTATGGAAAAAACAACTGGTGTTTAATTTGCACTATCATTAAATGTGTTTACATGATACCACAGATAGACATCATTATAAATATATTGCATATATATTACTTAAGTTGGATTGTGACTGGCAAATGGAATCCAGGACGCGCATTTCGTCCTATTTGGGACTCATCAGCTGCATGTACCTGCATTCCAATTTTGATATTCACAGTGGGATTCCAACTCAGTTCGATTCGTGTCGAACGCCACCGCGTTCACCACTAGACTAATGAGTTCAGACAGTCATATATATACAATGGGTGCATAGGTAACTGAGATGAACTTGTATCTATCCGTTGATTTATTATTGACTGAAGCTGGTCAGCCTCTTTTATTGTTTATATGATTATTTATGTAACAAAAATGCTAGATTGTATTTAAAATACCAATATACGGTTGCATACGGGATAATATGCATATTTATTTGTTAGACTAGACGACAAATTCAGTCAAGTGATTAAACAATTTAATGTGTTTCTATTATGTAGATATATTATCAAATCAGACAGTTCAAATGCCACTAGATTTGCGAAGTATGCTTTTGCATATTCCTCGAAGAAATGACATTTAGTTGGCCGAAAATAATCGTCACACGTTGATGTTGACAAGGTACCGTTGTAAACCTTAGAGCACTGAACAGATGTTTCGTCTTAAAGTAAAACACTCCACTAATGCGCCCCTTCGATTGTGCCATGTAGATCGAACCCAAGGCAAAAGCCTAACCCTCTGCACGACTGGGTCGGCGTCCAGTAGTAGAATTTCCTCTGCAATCAATTTGCTATACGGAGCGACAGTCATCAGTTGCCATCGGTGATAACTGTTACACTCTCTATAAATCTGTACTCCACCAGTTACAACTTCTCACTAGTCTTTTTACTTAAAGCAAATGACTTGTTTAAAAGTTATTGTGATTACCTTAAATGTTTAGACAGTTAAACAACAATTTATCTCCGACTAATATGTTATAGTAACAAGTAGCGATTAGGTTGACTGATGTTCAGCTTATGAGGAAAACCGTATTCTTCATTTAAATGATTAAATTTGCTGAACTAATCATTCATGTTGTTCTTATGTAATTTCCTGATTACTCATCAGGCTATCTAACTCCCACTGAAGTTTATAATAGTGTGACTTTTCAAAGTGGTCGAATGGTGACTATAGTTGTTTGGGTCCTGACTAATTGTAACGTATGGTAATTAAAAATTTAGCATCTACTATCACTAAAATTCGAAATAACCTTTTAGTATGAACTTCTTTCAGTTTTAATTGTCCAAATATAAAATTGATAATCATTGTACTCGATGCTGATAATATGTATGCATGTTTCCAATTAGCTATGTATCTAGGCAAATCTAGTAATATTAGTAACAATAACTATGACATTAGTATTTTTAATGCAGTCTCAGTGTGCAGTTCATCTATAAGTTTAGGTGTGCACATTAAAATTGTGAAGCTAAAAGAATGATCCAAAAATAATTCAGAACAGCTACCGACTATTTATATTATAACTATTAAACTACATTGACAATTAGATTTGTTGAATATTTTCACCAGATTCATTATATTTTTATACGTGTTGCCACGTGTTGTTTAGCTTGTTTCCCTCACAAATTTAAATAAAGTATGAGTGACAACACAAGAGAAAAAAGAATACATAGTGCTTTGTTACGTTCTCATTAGCTACATGCAGGCTATTGATTTTAGATATGAACAATCATATACTTTTAAACCTTCCGCACTGACTAGAAACATCATTTTTAATTGATTCTTTGATTTTATTATGTTCTGAATGCATTTTTATCATGCCGTGTAATTAAATTATATCTGAAATTTCCTTGGACTATAATTTGACTCGTCTATAAGAATCTATTAAGAAATCTAAAATTTAACTTCATTAGAATTGTATTGTCAAATTTGTATATAGTTCCATAATCAAACTTTCATTTGTAACTTAGTTTTATATTAACATTTTGAACTATCTAAAACTGATGGCCTATGTGTGTGGCTAAGGAGAATGCAATGAATTACAATGAATTTATTTCATGCTCAAAAAGGTCTTTCTGCTTAATCTCAAATACTTGCAAATGTGCTAAGAGTTTTTAATTTTGCCAAAAAATTGGTTAAATTACAATTCATGTAATTAGATCTTTATACGAAGAGTGAGTCTCGTTTGTATTTAGCCCGGAGGCACATTATGTACTGGTAAAGGAACGAGCCGAGCAGCCTCTCCACTATGGAGATGAAGTGAAGAAGTGAATTGACTTCTCAGTAATGTTCATAAGGTGGAAATGATTGAAAAACGCTAGTTTATGTAGCTTAATTTTATACAAAAACCCTCACCTCTACTTTTAATGAAAATATTGTTATATCTTCCTCGTATGCATTGTCAAGATTTTACAAGAAGGAGGTGAAGTAGGATAACATATTGTGTTGACTAAATTTCCTGCTATAAACGGGATTTGATAACCAAGAAAATACTAATATAGAATCTTTTCTGAACGTGGCCACGGAGAGTGAAAATTCATTCTTAAGTATGGTGAGTTATGTTGCTTTTCCGTCACCGGAAGTGCTAAAATATAAATTCAAACCATTCGAAACAGAAAAAATCTCCACATTTACGTCAGTGATTCTCATGTATATCAGAATAAAATATTGTATTAAAGACCTACTTATTCGAGCAGTGGTCATAAGCGACCAGGAGAACTGAAACTCTTGGGACATCCTTGAAACGTCAATATCCAGACATTGTTTCGGCTAAAGTTGAAGAAGTATACTGGACTATCTATCGTGAATATCTCCGCCATAGCCATGGCTGCAATTTCCTAACATACGAACAAATTTTCCAGATGAAAAAACTGACTGAAGCAGAGTTTGAATTTATTCTACCACTTCCAGTTTCAGACACTGCAATATCTAACGTCGTGGGCTTCTGTTAAGTCTCATTCCACAAGTGACAATCAGGCAAAGGCGTTTCTAATCTTTGATAAAAAGTATTTATCAGTCAAATCTTATGGCCAATTATAAGAAATTGAGTAGACATATAGTTTTTATTAGAGAAGCAAGCGATTATCAGCTAGTTGAAGAGAATAAGTTCCAGTACATTTTCTTCATCACCGTTGGTCAACTCATTATAATAAATGAATTCATTAATGTTGTTGATTTGGTCAGTAAGTACAAGACCAACAAAAATAGCATCTTTATCACTTCGTTGCGCTTAGTGTTAATCTAATGGTAGTGCTAATTAGTTTTGCCTATGTTCAGCGGAAAACACCCCCCCCCCCCACAGTATTATCAAGATTTTTGTATTCATAAGAACAACAATCAAAACTTTGTTTGAATAGTGACATATAACTCGCCAATTACTGAAGTATATCCCAACTTACATTACATACTATGTCGTGTGCACAATATATAGAACATCATTAAAGGAAAATGTTAACCAATACATTATCACTATATTTTAAATGAAGGGGTTACGAAGTAACAACTTGTAGATTTTCTTTCAGTTTATGTATACAAACAATGCCTATAATTAAATTGATTAGTCAAATTAATTATGATAATTTATTCACGACTGAGGAAATGGATTCTTCATTCTACACGGTTAACACCAAAAGAAGCAAAATTGGTCAAGTGCAATCCCGCTAGCTTCTGAAATAATTCAATACAAACTTGGTTAAATCTACACTACGGATTTTGTAGCTGCTTAATGTAACAAGATATACTCTTGTAAGATGCTCACTGTTTAGCCTGTTTCTTCTCCCATGCTACTGAATGCAACCACGTGTGCAGACATACACTAGAAGCTGAAGAAACAAACCATTCTTTGGTAATTATCCGGTATTTCCTTAATTTAACACATATTTCATGTTGATTGTTGAAGCGCCCAATTGTATCTAATGTATTGTATACAATGATTGTTATGGATGTGACGAGAACAGATATTTGATGATTCCATTAACTGTTTTAGCGGTTTTTCCACTGAATACGGGTTGTCATATCTTCACCATATTGTCTATTTCATTTTCACTAATGGCTATGGTCTACTAGGAATTACTAATGAAAAGTGGCCTAATTTTACCTCCAAAATGTTCTATGCAGTTAACGAGAAATACTTTACTGTGTGAAGACAAGCACAACCAAGAAGAATTGAAAAAAATATTTTATTGGTGTTGTTGTTATCAGGTGAACAGTTTAAAGTTTAAGTATACAGCACACAGAATGCCGAACTATGCCTACAGCGAACGACCTTGAGCCACCAGTGGGATGACCTCCCTTTATGTTATTACCGATACATGCCACGAAACTTTTTTAAGTTGTAGCATTGTCAACAGCTCACGTAAGGATAAACATTCGACGTTATACCATCCGAGACTATCAAAATATAGACATGGCTCCTTGTGCATTGTATGAAAAAGAAAGCAAGCTACATTTGTTAACGATGAAGAATTAAGTACTCGGAATTACAACGGCACAAAATGTCTGCAAACAATATATTCAGCATTTTTAAAAATGTCTGTAGGTTCATATTTAATAAACTTACTAGCATTTAAATAGTGAGATTTCTAGATTTGTTTAAGAGGTTCGCGTTAAGACTGTAGACGATTATGAGGGATCTATGGATCTAAGTGAGTAGACGAATTCCCAATTCAAAATAATTTATAAATCTCATGAAGTTGAATTTATTGAACGAACTGAGAACGTTATCGCCGTAATTAATGTAACTAAGGAAACTGATGAAATAGACCATTATTACATCATATTACGTTTATTGTCTTCCCTTTGTTCGCAAAACTAATACAAATGTTGCATACCGAGTTAATTTAGGTTTCGACTCACTAAAAATTGACTACTTAACTTCCTTCATTAATTAATGAGATGAAAATTTAAGTAGACACATTGACTCCTATATATATATGTAAAGTATGTAACATATGTATCCTCTCAATTGATGAATCATAGTTTTCGAGTTCATCTGCTGCACAACTCGTCTAAGGCTATATTATGTAAATGTGATGACAGAGATAGAATTACTAACAGAATAATTGATGCTTTACAGTGTAATATTATGCAATGATCCACATTTTGTCGCATCATTTCCCTTTTAGTTTATTATGTCTAACATTACTTACTTACTTATGCCCGTTACTCCTCACTGAGGAGCATAGGCCGCTCACCAGGATTCTCCATTTAACTCTGTCCTCACCAATCCTTTCCAATTGTTTCCAGTTGCTGCTCATCCTTTTAATGTCTGCTTCCAATTCTCGCCGCAGCGTATTCTTTGGCCTTCCTTCTTTCCGTTTCCCAACAGGATTCCATGTTAATGCTTGTCTCGTGATACAGTCTGATGGTTTGCGTAATGTATGTCCTATCCATTTCCAACGTCTTCTCCTAATTTCCTCTTCGGCTGGAAGTTGGTTTGTCCTCTCCCATAGTAAGTTGTTGCTGATGGTTTCCGGCCAACGGACATTCAGTATCTTTCGTAGGCAGTTGTTTATAAATACTTGTATCCGTCTGATGATGTTTGCAGTAATTCTCCAAGTTTCAGCTCCATACAGCAGGACTGTCTTCACGTTCGAATTGAAGAGTCTGACTTTGAGGTTAGTTGATATTTGTTTTGAGTCCCATATGTTTTTCAACTGTAGGAATTCTGCCCTTGCTTTGCCAATCCTTGTCTTTAAATCTGCATCGGACCCTCCTTGTTCATCGATGATGCTCACCAGATATGTGAAAGTATTCACTTCTTCCAGAGTTTCTCCATTAAGTTGAATTGGGTTGGTGCTCCCTGTGTTGTATTTAAGAATCTTGCTCTTACCCTTATGTATGTTCAAGCCTACTGATGCTGAAGTTGCTGCTACACTGATTGTCTTCGCTTGCATTTGTTGGTGTGTATGTGCTAAAAGAGCTAGATCATCTGCGAAGTCCAAATCATCGAGTTGCATCCTACTTGTCCAATGTCTAACATGATTATTTAATTTAAATCCGTGGATGACAGTAGTTACAATTCGTTTGACTAGACGGACTATTTGAATGCTTAAATTATTTTCATGCCGCTATTATTATCAATCATACAGTGTCTGAGATATCATTTAAGCTATATATTAAAGTGATAATTAAATGCAACGATGATGGGTCACATTTATAAAAATGCAACTGTCCTACTAGTAACCTAAAGTACAATATTAGGTCCAGGGTAATAGAAAAGTGTCTATGATTTGACTTGTACTACGATCAACTGTAACCATAAATACATTCAGTATACATTGTGCTCTTTTATTATTAACTCATCCTTGAATATTTGTACATAAACGAATATCTCTTAGGTGCTGGTATATACACGTATATCGTCAACACTTATCAAAGTGTTATTTGATGTACTGTTTTTCTAATGATCTATAGTTATGTCTAGATGTCTTCTATATACTCTAATACATAATTTAAGTAATAGACAACGCGAAATAATGACAAGCGTAAAATTAAGACAATCTGTATATCGTAACTAAAAGTTGACAGCGTAACGTATTTAATTGAGTTACACTTTCATTATTTTGATGCGAAAAAGTTGATGAATTTACCAAGTTGGATGTTAAAAGTAACTGTAAACTGAACTAGTTAATATCTATA
Organism: Schistosoma mekongi; assembly: GCA_034768735.1. Classification (NCBI taxonomy): domain Eukaryota; kingdom Metazoa; phylum Platyhelminthes; class Trematoda; order Strigeidida; family Schistosomatidae; genus Schistosoma; species Schistosoma mekongi. The sequence continues at coordinate 44,537,637 of CM068306.1, forward strand.
TACACTTAAAAACTTCATAGAATCATTGAACACATTAACAGTATACAGAACAAAATAATGGAAAAGTAATGTATATTGAATTCATTGACTTTTATGTCAACATGATAAAGAACAACAGGTCAACACTATATTCATTAAAGTATTAATAAGCAATCACAAATATATTCATGTTGTTGGAAAATGCACTTCAATGCACTAATAAATGTGCATGAGCATGTTTCTGTAGGCAACATTAGTTCATATAAAAGTCAATAATTCCAACTAGCTGTTTAGCAGTAAAGTTCTCTTTTTGGGTGTGCCAGTAGTATATATCTGTATATTCAATTCAGGAAATCAATATTATATTCTATCCATATCATCAATCTGTACTTGTTTTTTGTTTATTTCAAAATATATACTATTTATGAGGTAATGTATAACAATAGAAGATACATGAATGAATGAACCAGTGAATATGTAATGTAGAAACTAAATCACTAAAGATACTAGGTCATTAAGTCGGAAATTTGACATTCAATTAATCTTATTATTCAGTGAGGTTTAAATGTTTTCTAAACTTCATTACAGCACACTATTGTAGAAAAACAAATTGACACATCCGTATAAATGTCTGTACATATATGTAAATACATTCACCTAAACGGGCTTAAATACGTATGTACAGAGATTACTACAATATATATAGATAGACAGATGTCTGAACACAGAAAATCAGGCTTGTTTTAATGACTATGTGGAATTAGATTGATTGAAGTGAATTGTGTGTAGTATGCTATCTGTGTACTATCATTAATTGTTTGTGTTGTTATAGACAAAATGAATTTTCTAATAATAGTAAGTAATCAGTTTTCAGACAATAAAATTTAATAGTGTTTTATGCACAGGTTATTGAAGGTCAGTTTATTGAGATCTTTATTCAACACTAACTGCTAGAATCTGATTAATAATAATCACACATAGGTGATGTCTTCCATCTGACAGTGCTGATCACGAATTTTTCAACGAAATAATCTTTATCTTAGGAATTATCAGTCAACTTCTACCGACTAATCCTGAATACTGTATTCTTAGAAGTATGAGGGATATGGGTGTTTATCCTGATAGAGTTGGAATTATTTCGCCTTTGATGCTTCTACGCTAGTTTACTGTTCAGGTTAAAGTAGAATAAAATTAGTATATTTCTTCAAGTTCTTTTCTCATTACATTGATACTTTAGCTGCCCCCCCCCCAAGTTTTTCTCAACTTGTTCAACACTAATTTAAATAAAGGTTGAATCATATACAGTTAATCTATAACTTGATTTTAACTCTAAGCCTCATTTTTATAGAGCTTACTGTTTCCCATACTTTTGTTTGTTTTGAAAGTTCTGAGGTTAGGTATATTGTGTAAGATACAAGCTCTGTAATTGTTGTGAGACAGATTTCAAAGCTAAATGTTAAGCAAACAAATATCAGACTTTCATTCACCTGCATACAAATCAAACAATTATGAATTAGTAACTGTCAATGCTTGTCTAACTTTTAAGTAAGTTGTAGAATTTACAACTTCAAAAAAGTTGTATGCACTTATGATATTGTTTAGAAAGATGATGGAAGCTTCACAATCCCGGCATCTATCTCACAAGAAACGAAATCACTAAAGTTTTCTTCCTGAGTAACAAATCACTTTCATCTCGTGGCCATTTTACATGTTTCCATTTCAATTGTAAAACCACACTAAGTTTGAATCCAATTAATAATGAATGACATGTTCAATGGTATATACTACTAATGGTTAATAGGTTATAGCACGTGATAAACTAAAACATATCTTATTTACTCAAAATTTTAGTTACTGTGTTGTTTTAAGAGAAAGTTCCCACAGAAATGACAAAAAAAATTAAAAACGAGGAAAAAACAAACATTCTACAAATTTAGTCTCGTTTACGAATTACAACTCTCAGTACAAGAAACATCACATTTACTAAATATGCTGAATCTATTTGCAGTCTTTGCAATTACCTATAAAACTGGTATGGCTTAAATATTTGAAAACCGTTTGATGTAAGTAATCTATTGGTCAATTGATTGATTTCTGTAAAGTTACAGTATAACATAATCAAAGAAAGAGTTATGACGTTATGCCTAGAACTGGCTTGTCAAATATGAATTTCAATATAATTTCACTAAATTTAAGAGAAAACAATATAAAATGTTTAGAAACGTTTGATTATGTATACAACAATTTCTTTGATAGGACTATTATCACAAGTTAATCACAATCAAAATACAGTCCATGCAGTTTCAATTATACAACAAGCCTTGATATTTATAAATTACAGAACATTTATAAGAAGAGTACATGCTATATTTCTGGTCATGATGTGACATTAATTAAATTAAAATTGTTGCACACCGCTGTTGCCGGTTGGTGACCATATTTTTCAGTTTTAATTATTGGTAACTTCATCTGTATCCTGACCAATGTTTGATTTTACTGCTAGAAAATATTCGAGAAATGCCTTGGTAGTTAACTATTTGAAGGGAGAAGCTTCAGCACTTGTTAAAATAATCCTTATGTCTCAAAACGTAGGTGCGATCTATAGTATTGTTAGCTTGTTTCCATAATGAGATCAAAACAACGCTACATTTATAGAGGATCTTAGGAAAGGGATTAATTTTAATCATAACAATCACTTTAATTCTAGTTATTAGCTACGATAATCCATTGCCAGGTTAAATATAACACATAACGTTTGTTAGTTTCGCAGTAATAGTCCTCGTATTAACCATTAAACAGTTAAAATTAATTTCGAAAAAATCTGTATTAAAATAATAAGACAATCCAGTTAAATGGATAACTCTTCAAGAATTTTAAGTAACCTTCCAGGTATTCTTAACAGTGTATGTGACTGACTCCAGTTTTAGGGAGAGCACAGTTCTAATCTTGAATACTTCTTAGATGTATTATAGTGTCACTGGTAAACGATTCTTTCATTATAAAGTTAACTAATTGGCAGAATATCAAGTAGTCATATTGTTGTTCAAATAGTGAATATTGTAGTTCAGCATATCATTTACCTATCAGTTCTATCTTTAAACTTTGATATTACAACAAAGTGTAGCAGTACGTAACATTTTTGCGACAATAGAGCTTCCTTCTCGACACTCACCTTATGTATCAGAAATGGGCTTCACACTAACAATTTTGTACATATCAGTTTAACTAATGTAACTACTACTTTAAAAATCTAAGTCAGCCTTGAAATCAAAGTTAGTTTTCATCTTGAATCGTGGAAGCAAAATGTTTCTAACTAAGTACTACTAAGAAGTTTATTCATGATTGGATGAATGAGAAGGTAACTCGAAGTTTGAAAACAAACCCCCGCATTAAGGTTATGTACATATTGTAGAGTCATATGTGCAAAATAATGGCTAAATATCATCTAAATTATTACAGTTTCTAAGGTATCTTAACAGTGTATGTGACTGACTCCAGTTTTAGGGAGAGCACAGTTCTAATCTTGAATACTTCTTAGATGTATTATAGTGTCACTGGTAAACGATTCTTTCATTATAAAGTTAACTAATTGGCAGAATATCAAGTAGTCATATTGTTGTTCAAATAGTGAATATTGTAGTTCAGCATATCATTTACCTATCAGTTCTATCTTTAAACTTTGATATTACAACAAAGTGTAGCAGTACGTAACATTAGTTCATATACACGTCCATATTCCAACTAGCGGTGTTATCATAGTAAAGTTCTCTTTTTTGGGTGTGCCAGTAGTATGTAAATAAATCTGTATATTCACCTCATGGAATCATATTAAGATTCTATCCATATCTCAATCCTGTACTTGTTTTTTTTGGTTTATTTCAAAATAGAGCTATTGTATGAGGTAACTGTATAACAATAAGCATACAGGAATGAATGAACCATGAATATGTCATGGTAAACCTAAATCACTAAAGATACTAGGTCATAATCGGAAATTTTTGACATTCATTAATTCTATAGTCAGTGAGGTTTAAATGTTTTCTAAAACTTCTTAAGGCACACGATTTGTAAAAAACAAATTGCCATCCGTATAAATGTCTGTAAATATATGGCAATACAATTCACTAAACGGCTAAATACGTATGTACAGAGATTACTACAATATATATAGATAGACAGATGTCTGAACCCATAAAATCAGGCTTGTTTTAATACATGTGGAATTAGATTGTTGAAGTAAATTGTGTGTAGTATGCTCCATCTGTGTACCTAATCATTAATTTGTGGTTGTGTTATAGACAATGAATTTCTAATAATAGTAAGTAATCATTTTCGACAATAACTTTATAGTGTTTTTATATGCACAGGTTATTGAAGGCAGTTTATTGAGATCTTTATTCACCACTAACTCTATAATCTTAGTAATAATACTCACACATAAGGTTATGTCTCCATCTGACCGTGCTGATCACGAATTTTTCAACGAAATAATCTTTATCTTAGGAATTATCAGTCAACTTCTCCGACTAATCCTGAATCTTATATGTATTCTTAGCAGTATGAGGTAATATGAGTTGTTTAATCCTGATAGAGTTTGGATATTTCGCCTTTGATGCTTCTACGCTAGTTTCTGTTCAGGGAAAGTAGATAAATTAGTTAATTCTTCTAATTTCTTTTGCTCATTACTTGAATACTTTAGTACTGCCCCCCCCCCCAAGTTTTTCTCAACTTGTTCAACACTAATTAAATAAAGTTGAATCATATACATTTAATCTATAACTTGATTTTAACTCTAAGCCTCATTTTTATCGAGCTTCTGTTTCCCTACTTTTTTGTTGTTTTGAAAGTTCTGGGTATGTATATGTGTACTATAACACGCGCTTTAAATTGTTGTGAGACAGATTTCAAAGCTAAATGTTAAGCAAACAAATATCAGACTTTCATTCACACTGCATACAATCAAACCATTATGATTGTAACTGTCAATGCTTGTCTAACTTTTAAGTAAGTTGTAGAATTTACAACTTCAAAAAAGTTGTATGCACTTATGATATTGTTTAGAAAGATGATGGAAGCTTCACAATCCCGGCATCTATCTCACAAGAAACGAAATCACTAAAGTTTTCTTCCTGAGTAACAAATCACTTTCATCTCGTGGCCATTTTACATGTTTCCATTTCAATTGTAAAACACACTAAGTTTGAATCCAATTAATAATGAATGACATGTTCAATGGTATACTACTAATGGTTAATAGGTTATAGCACGTGATAAACTAAAACATATCTTATTTACTCAAAATTTTAGTTACTGTGTTGTTTTTAAGAGAAAGTTCCCACAGAAATGACAAAAAAAAATTAAAAACGAGGAAAAAACAACATTCTACAAATTTAGTCTCGTTTACGAATTACAACTCTCAGTACAAGAAACATCACATTTTACTAAATATGCTGAATCTATTTGCAGTCTTTGCAATTACCTATAAAACTGGTATGGCTTAAATATTTGAAAACCGTTTGATGTAAGTAATCTATTGGTCAATTGATTGATTTCTGTAAAGTTACAGTATAACATAATCAAAGAAAGAGTTATGACGTTATGCCTAGAACTGGCTTGTCAAATATGAATTTCAATATAATTTCACTAAATTTAAGAGAAAACAATATAAAATGTTTAGAAACGTTTGATTATGTATACAACAATTTCTTTGATAGGACTATTATCACAAGTTAATCACAATCAAAATACAGTCCATGCAGTTTCAATTATACAACAAGCCTTGATATTTATAAATTACAGAACATTTATAAGAAGAGTACATGCTATATTTCTGGTCATGATGTGACATTAATTAAATTAAAATTGTTGCACACCGCTGTTGCCGGTTGGTGACCATATTTTTCAGTTTTAATTATTGGTAACTTCATCTGTATCCTGACCAATGTTTGATTTTACTGCTAGAAAATATTCGAGAAATGCCTTGGTAGTTAACTATTTGAAGGGAGAAGCTTCAGCACTTGTTAAAATAATCCTTATGTCTCAAACGTAGGTGCGATCTATAGTATTGTTAGCTTGTTTCCATAATGAGATCAAACAACGCTACATTTATAGAGGATCTTAGGAAAGGGATTAATTTTAATCATAACAATCACTTTAATTCTAGTTATTAGCTACGATAATCCATTGCCAGGTTAAATATAACACATAACGTTTGTTAGTTTCGCAGTAATAGTCCTCGTATTAACCATTAAACAGTTAAATTAATTTCGAAAAAATCTGTATTAAAATAATAAGACAATCCAGTTAAATGGATACTCTTCAAGAATTTTAAGTAACCTTCCAGGTATTCTTAACAGTGTATGTGACTGACTCCAGTTTTAGGGAGAGCACAGTTCTAATCTTGAATACTTCTTAGATGTATTATAGTGTCACTGGTAAACGATTCTTTCATTATAAAGTTAACTAATTGGCAGAATATCAAGTAGTCATATTGTTGTTCAAATAGTGAATATTGTAGTTCAGCATATCATTTACCTATCAGTTCTATCTTTAAACTTTGATATTACAACAAAGTGTAAGCAGTACGTAACATTTTTGCGACAATAGAGCTTCCTTCTCGACACTCACCTTATGTATCAGAAATGGGCTTCACACTAACAATTTTGTACATATCAGTTTAACTAATGTAACTACTACTTTAAAAATCTAAGTCAGCCTTGAAATCAAAGTTAGTTTTCATCTTGAATCGTGGAAGCAAAATGTTTCTAACTAAGTACTACTAAGAAGTTTATTCATGATTGGATGAATGAGAAGGTAACTCGAAGTTTGAAAACAAACCCCCGCATTAAGGTTATGTACATATTGTAGAGTCATATGTGCAAAATAATGGCTAAATATCATCTAAATTATTACAGTTTCTAAGGTATACTTGTTTAAACAAGTTAAATGAAAATCGATTAAATTGAAATGCTATAGATGTTGTCACATTTTGAGACTGATGACAAAATCTCTCATTAGCCAGCGCTTTGGAAAGTTGTACTTAAACATAGAACGTTTAATTTCAATAATTTATATGTAAATAATGGTTAATTTTTTAATGATAACAGACAGTGCGTTTATTATTTTTGCACAATGTACTTGTATAGATTTTGACCAGTCAACATGAAAAAAAATTATTTTGTGGCATATACTACTGGTCAAAATAAGAAATTCGAAACATTCACATCAAACCTCTGGAGACGTTTATATATATTACGTAATTTGCTCATATACAATCATGTTAATCAGTATCGGTCGACGAATGGCTCAACTTATCGAACCAGTTCACTTAGAGTTTTATTGCATATTCGTCTATTTAGCATGGATTAGTTTCATTTATGTATTAAAACGTATGTAGATATTAGTAGGAAATATTATTTTACTAAAACTATTGGACGATATTCTGAGAATTGCAAGATCAGTACAACATAAACACTCTTTGGAATGATGTTGCCGTCAATATTCGTGAGATCGACGGACAGTAACTTATTGATCTTAAAGCCTTTAGTAATTATTTAATCTTGTTAACTCAGAGTTCGATTTTAAATGAAGTGTAATTATTCTAAATATGGAATGAGTAACTTACAAGTAAGCCCCCAAGAAACCGGCGGGATCCTAACTTATTAAAGACATTCAACAAACATTACGCAGTAATTATTGAATAATCTTGTTAGTGCAACACTTTTTGAGGTGAGCGAATGCTCTATCACCTGATTATGTAATCGCTTAATCACCTATTGGTAGTGAGAGTTATTCGCTTATTCCTGCTTTTGCAATCTGAATACAAACGTAATTTATCAGTACCAAATGATTATGAGTGAATAAGGAATCAAGTGACCTGAATAGTAATTGTCACATCAATAAATCTGATCATAGCTACAAATCACACTTTTATCATACTTTATATTCAACGTGATACATATGGTAGTGTCTCTTTAACATAAGTTTTCTCACCTGTTCTCAACGATCAACAATGTTCCTGTAGTAAGCAGATTTTGATATATGCGCAGAAGCATATAATGCTAAACTTTTAGAAAAATGGTAAATTTTGGTTTAAGTGTATCACAATGTGATCGTGCCAAATGATTATACGTATGTGGATGCATCACGAAACGAAACATTGTTTAGAAATGAGAAGGATAAAAAGTCAAGGATAAAACAAACAGTCAAGTTTCAACGTTCAACTACTGTCACCCTGTTAAAATTCATGTTGCCTGGTTTCGTACAGTAGGGTTTATTTCCTTTGAATGAGACATAAGAACAAATGAAATTATTGTAAATCAACCTAAGCCTAGTTCACAACAACTTATCTTGCATTATTATCTAAAAAAACATTTTTCTAAATGTCATATAGTTGTAGAGTGTCGTCGAAAAATCCTGCATGATCTACTAGACACTCATCAGTTAGGCATACCTACAAACTACAGGACAGTGATTTCCCCCATCCCCAACAATGAAATTCATTTCTCGATTACCCAATTTCATACCAATTCCTCCTATATTACAGGTGCGTCTTGCTAATGAGTACTGATTTGAGTAAAACCTAGGTAGAGAGCTAATATGCTGATTACTTCTAATCACCAAGTATACTTACATTTCTCAATGAGTAGTATTTCTGATGTTATTTGTCACATGATGGTATAATTTTCATTCACCCAATCATTCATTCAATGCCTGTAACCTGTCGTGGAGTATAGACCACCGACTAACACTCTCCAACCAATTCGGTTCTGGGCTCTCCTTTACAGTTCTTCGCAAGTGCTGTTCATTCTTTTCATGTATGACTCCAATTTCTGGTGTAATGTGTTCTTTGGCTTTCCTTTTCTCCTAGAAGTAACTATGTTAGGACTTGTGATGTGAAGCAGTTTGACGATTACCTTAATGTGTGTTCTATCCACTTCCGGAATTTTTCCCTAATTTCTTCCTCGACTGGATATTAGTTGGCTATTTCTCTACCACGGTAGGTTATTACTGATGGGGTCTGGTTAACAAATTCGAGGTATTTCGAATAGATAACTAATTGTAAATGTCTTTCGTAGTTCCTTATACAAGCTTCCGATCCATACAATGGAACTGTCTTACATTGACTGACTTTGATGTTGGCTGACAACTAATCTGTGTCCCAGGTATTCTTCAACTTTAGAAATGCTTTCCTTGACTTGATAATCCATGCCTCCACATCTGCATCAGATCCTCCATGTTTATCTATGACGCTGCCCCGGTATGTAAAAATTTCCACGTCTTCCAGAGTCATTGTTTGTCTCAGACTATGAAAAAAATTCGTTAAATTAATGCTAGTATAATTAATAACGTTAACACAAATATCTTGAAGTACTTGTCAGCTATATTCCAATATTTAACATAGACGAAGATTTTATTTATAGAAAACTTCGTCTCAACAGCCAAAAATGAATTCATATTTAACAGTTTCATGAATTTAATTTTTATTCTGGACATATTTGTCAAATATTTTGAACATAAATGACAACAAAAATTCTCCAGCACTCTTACCAATACTTCGACTCCTTGAAGAATACACATTTAAGCTTAGGGATAAGTCATGTGAGATAAAACGTCAATTATGTCATCTTCTGTATAATTTTATTTATTAAATTAATCAATCCCTTTCTTACATCAAGCCATACTCTGTATGATAATGTTTCAAAGTGATAAAAAAAGTTATATCAGGCACTGATTAAAAAAAAATACTCGATTACGAAACTAGTTTCTTAAGGAAATAAACGCTAATTAACTATTAAAAACTATAAATTCAAATGTTAACTATAGTCAGACATCACAACATATTCAATAAGTTTTAGTAATCATCATCCAATAATTATTAACTTTAGAAGTGCATATATATGTAACTATTAACTTTACAGGAACAAAGAATCATGTGAATGAATCGAATTTTGTGTAGGTATAAAGCAAACAGAGAGATAAAGGAGAGATTTCCTAAAATGACAACAGTATAGCTTCGGATTCTTTCTAGTATTATCCTTATTTTCTTTATCTTTCTTTGTCATATAATTGTTTATATACATATTTTTTCTTTGTATCTTTATCACTATGTAGACACACACAGTAAAAATTTAAATGATTATCATCAAACGATTGAAGTATTAAATTTAACATTTTGTCCCAATATAAGGCTGTCGATGAAAATGAATATGTGGACTAGTGTATTCATTTTTAAGAAAATTTTTGAAATATTCATCATGTATGAGTAGTATAATTTGTCTACAATAAATAATTTTCTTTTATTAGTTAATATGATAAGGTTTCACAAACTAATTAATTATGATGAAAGTGTTTAATTCTAGCTTGGTTGTCGCATGAGTAATAATGACGAATGAACTATAAACATTAATCGTAGACTATTTCACAAAGGAAAAATACTGGAGGTGAATAGGGGATATACATCGAGGAAAATCACTAGACTATGTCACAAAGCAAGCTGTTACGCTGAATCGTCAAAGCCAGAGGAAAAGAGGAAGATCGGATAACATATTACACTGGGAATTGGAGTCATACATGAAAAGAATGAACAGCACTTGGGAAGAATTGTAAAGTAGAGCCCAGAACCGAGTTGGTTGGAGAATATTGGTCGTCGGCTCACACTTCTAGAGGGCAACAGCATTAATTGATTGATTTCACAAAGTCTTCAAGGGATCGTATTAAACAAGCAATAAACCTCTAGACGATAATCCTGTATCAAATACTTGTATTTATAACAATAACAGGAAAACAAATAAAAAAAAAAAACATTTTTCTAAATGTCATATAGTTGTAGAGTGTCGTCGAAAATCCTGCATGATCTACTAGACACTCATCAGTTAGGCATACCTACAAACTACAGGACAGTGATTTCCCCCATCCCCAACAATGAAATTCATTTCTCGATTACCCAATTTCATACCAATTCCTCCTATATTACAGGTGCGTCTTGCTAATGAGTACTGATTTGAGTAAAACCTAGGTAGAGAGCTAATATGCTGATTACTTCTAATCACCAAGTATACTTACATTTCTCATGAGTAGTATAATTTGTCTACAATAAATAATTTTCTTTTATTAGTTAATATGATAAGGTTTCACAAACTAATTAATTATGATGAAAGTGTTTAATTCTAGCTTGGTTGTCGCATGAGTAATAATGACGAATGAACTATAAACATTAATCGTAGACTATTTCACAAAGGAAAAATACTGGAGGTGAATAGGGGATATACATCGAGGAAATCACTAGACTATGTCACAAAGCAAGCTGTTACGCTGAATCGTCAAAGCCAGAGGAAAAGAGGAAGATCGGATAACATATTACACTGGGAATTGGAGTCATACATGAAAAGAATGAACAGCACTTGGGAAGAATTGTAAAGTAGAGCCCAGAACCGAGTTGGTTGGAGAATATTGGTCGTCGGCTCACACTTCTAGAGGGCAACAGGCATTAATTGATTGATTTCACAAAGTCTTCAAGGGATCGTATTAAACAGCAATAAACCTCTAGACGATAATCTGTATCATATTATTTAGAACATAATCATGCAAAGTTACTACTGATTCTTATTCACAAGCGAACTCAATGAATAATATGTGTACACTATGACATTGTTTTATTGCGTAGGCTGTAGAAATAATTAAAATATGAAGATAGTAACTCTGGGATGAATTAACTACGTTCTGTAACTATCCGGCTGTTGTGTACTTTCATGCATACACTCTTCGGTTGAATCGCTTAATATGAAGAAAATGAGAACAGGAAGTAACTGAACTTAAGTTGAAACTGAGAAAAACAAATATAAGAGCAAACATATAATTCGTCTTATGATTATAGACATAATTTAACGATAAATTTCAACAAGCACAACACGAAGTTTTCACTGAGTTAGGTTTATTAATCCCAAAAAATAAGAGCACTGAATCAGTTTGCATGTGTCTTTCCTATGGCCACTACCCTAAAAACGACCTTTATTTATCGACATTATGGAATACACCCCTTCTCATAAGATATAATATAACTGCTGTATTCGAGGACTGTGTCTACAGTTTCGAGATGACTTTAACTATAAACAATTCTCCAAAGAGTATAAATGAAATTTATCAATTCATACGTTAAAATTATGTTCCTTGGCCTACGCCGAATGAATAATCACAGTTCGAAACAGTTAAAAATAGACAGTGATTACATATTTTCATACATCTTACTCTTCATAGTAATATAAATTCTATGATTAGTATTTAGTCAAAACAATTAATGAATTACATTTTTTTTCGCATAATTTGTGCTCATACTCTCCATATATTGCCTACTTTTATATTATCAAATTGGTTATGCTCGTGAAATAGGGTACATCCTGTATTCATCTTGAAAATGTATGTTAATTACTTAACAGGACAAATAAGAGAATTAAATGACTAATTACTGATCTAACTATCAGAGATTGCTCAGACCAAATTAAGCATGATTCAAGATTTAGTCTGAATTCCGTCATCGTTCTGCTGTATAAAAGTAAGTCTATGATGGATGATTAACTTAACAATATGTTGAACACTCACTCAGATTCTGCAAAAAGTATGATTCGGTGAAGATATCGCAAAATAAAATAGATATAGTCACATGTCCTTCACCTTCTAGACAACCATAAACAACTCCAAGTAAATAAATGTTACTTCTCTAGAGTTACTACCAAGTAGCCCATACATCCAAGTCCAATCATGATAGAAACTTTCAACGGTAGTAATTACTAGTGTTAAACATGATTAAAATAAGACGATATAATAAGATTTATGCGAGTTTAATGAAGTTATATGCACACATGTATTTTGTTTATTGCAATGATGAAAATCAAAACATTAATTAAGCATTTTCATTACTTAATTCAAATAAAAAATATAACAAGATTATATAAGTTGGATTGTGACTGGCAAGTGGAATCCAGGACGCGCGTTTCGTCCTATTTGGGACTCATCGGCGGGATGTACTGGATGTGGACTGAGTTCGAATCCCAGTGTGAACATCAACATTCGGATGCAGGTACATCCAGCCGATGAGTCCCAAATAGGACGAAACGCGCGTCCTGGATTCCACTTACCGGTCACAATCCAACTTATATAATACTTGTGAAAAATTAGCTATATCGAGGCAATCCACACAGGATGCACATATAGCAACAATGACTGACCAGCTTCAGTCTATAACAAATCATCGGGAATATACAAGTTTATCCTAATAACAAGATTAGTTGTATCGTCTTTATTTCTTACAAACTTAACTTCTTTGTGTCCTAAATGCAAAGCGGTCGACGAAATATCATTTTCTCTCTAAATATTCAAATATGACAACTAATGAAGTTCTTTGAATACCAAAATGATCTACTAGTTTGTTTGATATTTTTAACTACGTTTCTTTTTTTACTGACTAGTAAGATAATCACTTGTATTTTCCTTTAAAATGCTACTTGCAGCATCTTTAAAGTAGTAAAAAAAGGAGTTTGTGCACAATACAATATAGAACTAACCTCGTGAACGCTCTCAAAGATTGATGTATTATAATAACTGTAGTAATAATAGTAAGGGTATGATAAAGTAGTACTATAGGTTATTACGTGTAGTATTTTAAATTTTATTTATGATCTTAATAAAATGACAGACAATGTTTAATTAGTCTATAAAACTATTTGTTTCTCATTATGCATAACACTATTTTCTTGGGTTTGTATTAGTCCTTTGTTTATAATCTGGAGTAAAGTCACCACCAACTTTTGTCAGTAAATGTTGATCCTGGGCTTTTACCTTGGTATGCCCTATCTGTACAAACACGTTTCCTCATATTCGAGACCTGTCATCTGGATATACCTGTATTAAACTTAAAGAAAACTAAGTGGTCATCTAAATAAGACTTAAACGTGAACAAATCACAGAAGAAATTACTCAAAATGAAATTAGTATTAAATGATGCATTTCTCGCAATAAATGTGATTCTACTATATATAACTCGGTGTTCAGTAGTTCAGGAGTAGGCAAACAACTATCGTATTCCAAGTTTATACATTTCATTATACACATGTTTAAATGCAAACGTGTTCGAAGAACAGAAAGTTTGGCATTCATGTGCTTTATTGAATGTCTTTAAAAATTCTACGTTTTGGATGATAAAGTAGCATTTATATTTGGAGTGAGAACAACCTGTCGGCTGTGAAGTAGACATAATTGAAGTACTTATATTTGTGCCATTGAGATTTGAAAAATGCCAATAAGAAGCTAATGTTAGATAATTGTGGTTGATCTTCAGTTATTTTGATGATAGAAATGTGAATTAATTCTTTCACATTCTAAATATAATTACAATTAAATTAATCCAACATAAATTTGATCTATCTTCTCAACTGGCTTTCAAAAAATAATGCCTTTATAACATGACCTGATAATATTATCTTTTATATTGTAGAACTACTACTCAAATTCCAAACAAAAAAATAGATTATTTGACTGATCGGACGAATTTTGTCACTGGAAAATACATGTTCTAAGAGTTTGATCTAGAGCATATTTCCAAACACGCTCTCTGTTCTGCATACTGTATATCGCGGATTTCTCATGGATTAATTGGAAACCTCCACAATAAATGCTGGTTAAAGTCATGTTGACTCAACAAATTTTTCTGGTTTTCAGGGATTTATTAAACTGAGAGGCAGGAACTGAGACACGAACTAAAAATCTCGAACTTGGTTTCACTAAAGGTTGAAATGTTCCAAAATTTCATTAATACAATTAATATAATAATTTGTGCTTGTAGTTTTAGAATATCTTATCCATTATTACTTATGCTACTTGTGAGTAGCTCAGAATAGCTCGTTAAATTAGTCCGGGTCTATTATCATAAAAATGAATTAACTGACTATATCGGAGTAGGTTCATGATATTCTACAAATATTACCACCTTTCGCATCATTTATAAAAGACGGACATATCGTCAAATTATCAGCTTGTTACAAAATACAAAGTCTGAGAACCTAAGTCAATGATAAAGATAAAAAAACAGTAAATTGTTAATTGTATGTAATATTATGAGGTCAAAGACTGAACTGTTTCAAGAAATGATTATATGTATAAGGCTACTTAATGCAATCATATTTCTCTATGAAATCGACATTAACAAAGTTTCATTCGATATTGTCAAATAAATTGAAAATTGTATGAATTGTTTACAGGAAAAATAAATTTTCAAAATCATGATGAGCAGGAAAATGGATTTCTGCAGTTTCGTGAATTTCCTTTAATGAATAACTTACTACTTTCAAATTAACAGGTTTAAACGATACGCTTTCCTGATGTAAATTCTAACTTTGCGAAAAATGAGTGACTTATTTGTTCACAATATACAAAACGATCGCTAATTAAAATGTTATTTATTTTTTGAAGGAGCAACTTGCACGGAATTACAGAAAATCGGAGGTCTGATTTTCTACTTGCTTACTACTTTACATTCCATTATGACTGATATATTCGTGGATTCTCCTAGTTATCTTAAACAAACTTTGGTTATCACTGTAGTAGATCCTATTTTATGGTTCATCTACTTTCTTCATATTAAAAAAATAGCTAGGTGATAGTATGCAGGGATAAGGTAAGTTTGCGTCTACAGTTTAATGGTGAATTAATTCGTTGACTGCATTAACTATGCCCTACTCAATACTTAAATATCCTGTTGTATCCAAAAACTTACGGTCAAACTAATGAATTAACTATTTATAAGGCTATGCGGATAAATATGAATGTCGTACATCTTTACATATAGGGTATAGATAGGCAGTTGTCTCTTTAAACAAATTTTATTTACCAATCAAATATTACTAATACGTACACAGCAATAGTATAAGTCACTGAAAAACAGTAAAATATGTATGAACTAAAATATGGATATCCTTTTCTAAATATTTTGAATATCTTAGTAGAATATCACTTAACTAAACTACAAGTTCTCGTTAGGTGATTAGCATTGTTTGAAAAGCAAAAACAACAAGCCTTGCTAAATTTCATCGTAGGAACAAATCATATAAAATTAGAATTAAATAATTATCTCATATATTTTATCTACTGAGAAAGCCCATACTGGATCTGATATAATTACACCAAGACCTTTTAAATGAAGCATTTATGGAAATAAATCCACTTAGGAACTTAGTGAACTATATTTTATGTAACTAAACGGAACCTTATTGTCGGCATGAGCACAATCAACTGACTAATTTACCAGGGATGGGTTCATGTACTTCGCTTCAAACCGCACTATGCGAGGGCTAGGAATACTATCCAGCTGACCAGGGCGAAGTAAAAGGAGCGAAAATAGAGCAAGCATTGTGCTTCACAAAACCCAAGCACTAACTTAGTTATAACAAAGTACTCTACTAAGCATTATAGGCCATATATCCAACACACGTGTTTATACTTTGAATGTATAGATATAACTAGTAAATGTAATGCTTGTTGAAAATCTATGAAGATGAATTACCCTGTCAACAAGCTTTCTAGAAGCGTAAAATTCATTTTAGGTGATTATTTATCACTAACAATAACTAAGCAAACTACTGGTAAAATTAAGGCACTTAAATAGATGAAATAAACGGGTAGTTCATTAAGGATCGAATAAAACGATGAAAAAGCGTTTATTGAAGTATTTTGCAAGAATAGACAATAATTCATAATTTCGACAGAATATCTAGGACATGACTTAGTTCAGACTACTGTCTTTGTGTTTAGCATAGTTCAATCCTCTAAAACAGTTTATATAACTTATTTTATAGTGACCACTTTTAAAAGTAAACTTGTTTATTCCATTCTTGATTTCTACTACAACAGATTATACTTTATCAACATTCGTCTGTTTCTCACACAAAATACCAAACTGTTGTTTTGCTTTCAAAGAGGATCGCCGAATAATATATTTTTGTTATATATTTATATTTAGCACATCAATGACAGGGAGTGAGTTTGTGTAATACATCGTAAATTGACTGGTCAGAAAAATTTAGGTTTTAAGTGTTCACTGCGGTTTATGAATGTCCTAGGATTAAATCCTAGTGGGGATCTGCGTGAGTGATATCAATATACTTTGATCTCAATTATAAATCCGGTGACACTAAACTACACCGACGACCTTGATGTACCTTTTAGCCAATGAGAATGCACTGGTAGATAAAATCATTATTTATTATGGAAAACGAATTTTTAAAAAAAAACTACACATGATACAGTGTTTTCACATGATTTATGAACTTTCGAAGGTTGGAGACGAGTTCATTGAGTTTAAATTCAAAATATGAGCGATATAGAAACTCATCCATATGGCTCCAAGTTATGTTGTTTCTAGAACCTTTATAAGGTCTAAGAAACTCCTTGAGACGTGACCGGTATCCTTCAATGTTTTATGTGTGAACACCAGTACTTAGATCCACAAAATGTCTTTGGTGAACTACGACATGGTGAACATATCCAAGTCTACGAAGAGACCGATATGCTTTCCAGTCGTCAGTATAAATAATGGATCCTGGTTGAACATACATTCGGATTATTGGTATCAGGGTCCTTGCAGTTCAATTTGGGACATACTAGAAATGTTCCTTTCCTAATGTTCAGTCGTAAATTCCACGAACCTACAAGTGGATTGTACATTTGAGCCATATTGAGGTCACAATCACAGATGAACTCTCTACGAAGTAGTCCGAGAGGTTGTAGGTTAGAAATAATAGCGTCTTCATTGAAAATTGCAATAAGCCGATTAAATGTGAGCATTTTGAAGCTGAATGAGCGTGCGACCTTGAAACGAATACCTTGGTTTAGTTTTATCGAGCGATTTACAGTATAGTCGAACCTTATGATTCATTTACTATTAGTTCCATATATCTATCTCTAAAAATCTCAGTTATAATACCATACAATTATCATAATAAATTACGATTTATCAAATAGCCTTGTCACAGACCATTTTAATAAAAAATAGATATCTGAGTGGGAAAACATAATTTTGTACAAACCATCTCAAGGAAGAAGAAAGTTACACATGTCAACTGAGGAAGGCCGAAAGTGAAGGATACAAATACACAAACATTTAGCATTCTTGTTAAGATTTAAGTTTAGGGAAGAATTTCCATCCTGAAGCTCTTTCCACACTTTCAACGGAAGCTTTGAAACCATCTACTCTAATTTTTTCCGGTAAACTAATGTTGGGCATTACCCAAGCTACTTTATGCCATTCCCCATTCGGTTTGCTTTGAATAGCTGCAACTTTAAAGAAATGGGTTGGGACTGCAACATTATTGTTACCAATCACTTCATAAGCAACTATTTTCTTGCCATTCACATTTCTAAATTAGTATAGAAAAAGGAATTTATATAAACAAAAGGACTATATATATATATATAACACATAAAGCGAATATAAATATATTTTTATTATAGCACCTGTGGAGTGGTAATTAAGGAACTTATGACGTCCAAAGCTAAAGGATCAAATAATTGAACACAACACCTATTTCAATCTAGATAGTCTAGTGATATAATTCATTTTTCTTCACATAAATGGTGTGAGGCTCAAGGCTGAGCACATGTACCTTAGTGGTCAAAGTCAAAGCCTGATTTTGGTCAGTCAGAAGACATTTGTTGTAAATAAAAAGTTCATGGAAAACAATAATAATATCACGAAAGGCGTACAGTTTTATATGGTCAATATATTTGTGGAAGTCCTCAGTAAGATTTTTTGACTAAAGCAAAAAACGAATACCATAAATTTACACAGACAGCTAGATAATATTTTTCCTACCAGTTATCCGTCTACACAAGCAGTTAGGATAACAATAAATACTTGAATGCAGCACTAAGTGACTTACATGTTAAGTAAAATATATACAAGAGAAATTGATTATTTGATATGTTTAACGCGGTTGTAGATATGCGGGATGTTGTCAAGTAAATCAAATATTCAGTCGAGAATGTATGAATTTTAGCTCGTTCAGTTATAATTACTTGAATTATTTGGTAATATGCCAGATAAACGAAGCCATTCAAACAAAAATATACTAATTGTATTGACTATTCCTTTACATATAGTGAGGAAGAAGATAGGCTGGCGTTATATCTCGTCTTATGTAAAAGAAAACAATTAAGAATTTAGTGAGTCTGGATTTTGCTTTTATCAGATTCTAATTATATTTAAGTTACTTGGTAAACTACCGGATATCCAAAGCTCCCCAGTTTTACTAAAATCAATGGATTTCAATAGATTCGTCTAAACTACATGATGGATCTCGATATATTCCAATTAATTTAAAACAGTATTTGTGCATAAAACAGCTGTGAACAACGCATAATTATCATAAAATGTAAATTGTGAGTAATCAGACATTAAAATATATTAACACTATTTACTGGGGAAGAAATAGTGGTCCTGTGATAACAACCATATTGTGTGATTTCCTTGCAATCGCCCGTATATACTTCTCCAGACTATTCCATGCATGTCGATTGAAACCGTTACCAACCTACATTAAAAGAGTAGCAAAACAACTACATATATATATATATATATATATATATATATATATATATATATGCTCACTAAGACAATGTTATACACTACATAAAATAAAGTTGGCCTTGAGATACCAGGGGCACCAAAAGACGATCAATCTCATTTACTACTGGCGTGTACATTATGATTTATAATCACTGACGTTGTTACAACAAGCGAAACTATAAAGGCAAAATTTTGTTGTAATTAGTATATACAAATTGCTTAAGTTTTGTTAATTCTTATATGAATCGGTTGACGGAGATGAATAATTGTTACAAGAAATTAACGACCATTTGAATATAATACACACATGGTATAACGGTTTTACATGTAAAAGTAGAGTTCTTTATCTACTGAGTAGTAACACTGTAACCTGACATTCCAACTTGAGGCCTAACACAGTCAGATATTTTCACTATTTCATACTGCATTGATTAACTGATATTTACTATAGTACTTTCCAATTAAATCTAACCCCAAAGATATTGTTCCAATTCGCTTTATAATGCTTGCAGACACAAGTAGCCCCGATCCACATTGTGTCAGGCGGTGTGAGACGGATTCCAAATATGAAGAATTATGAAGTTGTGTATTTTAAGCGGATCAGATAAAAGTAATCACGCAGCGTTGAAACTAGGAAGGGAGTGTATCACTACTACATTAATAGACAAACGAACAAAGTAGACATTCATCAAGAGTTTAAATAAATATCCGAGAACATAAAATATAGTTACCACATATTTAGTATGATATTCCTTTAATTTAACACGCATATAGAAGGCAAATCATCTGGATTTTTTGTTTATTATCAAAAAGGCCAAAATAAAATAGCCCCCGTGTAATAATACCTACTTGAGGTGCAACATTACTTAATATAAAAGTTTGTTCCATAGCTGAATAACTGAGGCGATGATTTCCTGCAGCAGCTAAATGACCTCGATCATATCCTGAGTTCAAATAATCTTCATTAGTAGAACGAAACATCTCAATTTCGCCAAGATCTTCATAGAAATCGAAGTTCTCACTGTTATGTCAAACGAAATATATACAAATTTAAGGAAATAAAGTCGATTACCTTAGTGCAAACTTCATTCAAAAACGTTTATTAAATACAAAGGTACAAAAATAACTAACAACTGAATTGACTACACATAAGTAGCCTATGATTAAGTTGCTGATCCATAATTAGACAAGGAATAGGTATGGTTTAGGTGCTTAAGACGTCCCATATGTAACCACTAGGTTCGGATCCAGCCCCATTTAATCCAGTTTATGTATTTAAATAGTATCACTAGCCCTCACTAATAATGTGTGGCTGAAAGTCGAGTACATAAGTCTGCATTTAGTTAATTACTTCTTTAGAAAACTCAGTTCAGACAGAAGTTAACGCGACAGAAGAACTTTAATAGGGTTACATATGAACTCGGAACAGATTATTCATTGTATAATTAGAAAGAATCACGGGGTGTTCAGTTCACGCTTAGAAAAGAAACTCTACAGGAATATGTTTTCGAAAAGCCAGAAGAGATAGATCAGTCAAACGGCTAATTACGTATATACACAGGTTATTCAGGCTAAAATGACAAACATATATAGACACGAATATACTACAAATAGTCTTCAAAAACCCCAAATTAACAAAGGAATCGGACATTGGCAGATGTCTTCTGTAGAACACATGAGCCTAGTTTTTACCTTAATTTAAATGGTCTATTATTTGTAGAGTATTGTGGAAACTTTTGGTACTTTTTTTGGCATCTGTTAAAAGCGATATGTTTAGCTACAACATTCGGAAAATGGACATCCAAAGCGTAAACTATTGGGTAGATGTTAAGTCAAAGTGTAGTAGCTAGGGTAGTTTAAGTAAATATTTTCCAACGTCCCCACCCATATATAGGTAACCTAAAACACATTTAAGTACCTTGAAAGATCATATCTTGAAGTGCCTATTTATGAGGCAATTCTTTTAATTTTTTAAAAAGTTGATATGTACATGAGATACAGTAAAATGGATAATTATCGGCTACATTGTAACATTCGTTTTTATCTTCGATTAATCACATATTATATGATATCATATTCCCGACAGTAGCTACTACTTTGACGTGGTGGTCGGGCTTACCTATCGTGATGACCCAACCGACGTATATTGACTGGAACGCTTGTTCCTCTAGGTGCTACCATGCCAAGCAGATCTGTTGGAAAGCGATAAGACTAAAGGTAGCAACCTAAGATCTGAGGGAGAAGTCGTACTGCTGGCTGCAGAGGGGTGTGACAGCAGTAAGGTGTTTCCCTCGGATAACCAGCATCTGCAGCGAAGCTGCCTTCTCACAAAGCAAGGTAGGGGTTAGAAAAGGTCGACCCTAAAAATGTCACACCCCACCTTACTCCACGGATTTCCGTCTCCGGCCTTTTAAAGAACGGAGCTAACACTTCGAAAACATCCCATAACAAGGTCGTGCGTGATCGGCTTCAAGCAGTTGCCCCTTGGGCTCTGCGATCGCGCTTTCAGGTCACTATGACCAATACTAATCCAGTTTCCTTTTCAAGTACCTCAGGATGTAATATCTTTCCATGGTGTGGGCAGCCAGAAAGTGAAAACCGCCCTCATACCTCTGACAGCACAAGAGATCATTTTGTTCGAGGTCAAATCCCATCCTCAACTCTCAATAACTCCCTTATTCCTACGGTTAACCCGTCCAGCCTAACTTTATCACCTCACGCCTCTAGTGCTAATGGTTTGAGTTCACAAAACGTTATTCCTGGTATCCTGAAATCTCGCACTAAACTACATATCGGAGCTTTTAACGTTCGAACCTTAGGCCAAATAGGACAACAAGCCTCTCTAGCTATGACCCTAGATTCTCGTTCCATCGATGTCTGCTGCGTCTCCGAAACGCGTATACAGGATCCAAGTACAATCATTCACTTGACCTCACCTTGTCAAGATAAAGAAGCGGCCCGGTTCACCCTTCGTGTTTCCGGAGACCCCACCGCTACCACTCTTGGCCTTGCTGGTGTAGGTATAGCACTAAGTTCAAAAGCTGAACAGGCTCTCCTTGACTACATTCCCATAGACAGTCGCTTATGCGCTGTCCGTCTAAACGGGACAGTAAGAACTCGGAAAGATAGGGACACGCGCCGTTGCCTCTTTGTTGTCTCTGCCTATGCTCCAACTGATTGCAGCTCAGATGAAGTAAAAGATGAATTTTACAGAAAGCTTTCAGACCTCCTTCGTAAAGCTAAGCGTACTGATGTAGTGATTATGGCTGGTGACTTTAATGCCCAAGTAGGTAGATTAGACAAAACCGAAAGGCACCTAGGTGGATCCTATGGTGTCGAGGCCCAACGAACAGATAATGGCGACCGTTTATTACAACTGTGCTCAGATAATCGTCTATTTCTCGCAAGCACTAACTTTAAACATAAGGAAAGACATAAGTTGACATGGCGGCCTTCACAGTCAACTCAACGTTGGTCTCAAATAGACCACATTGCTATCAGCCACCGTTGGAGAGGCTCGATAGAAGACTGCCGCTCATTTTGGAGCACATGTTTAGACTCAGACCACGCTTTAATACGAGCGAGTATTAGTCTGCGTCTCACTGGACGTAAAAGACTCACGGCAAAAATCCCCATAAGAGTTCAACTTAATGATGAAAAAGTCAAGAATATGTTTCAGGAACAACTTAAAAACCAATTAGTCAACTGTATAAACGATACCCACCCCGAGTCAGCTTGGAATGATATCCAAAAAGCTGTCGAAACAGCAGTAATATCTACTAGTAAACTAAACCAAGAAGTTAGGAAAACTCAGTGGATTTCAGCTGCATCTACTGAACTGATAGATGCTCGGCAACACATCCCACCTGGTTCTGAATACGATGAGGAGCGAAGACAACTTAAACACAAACTGGTTAAAAGCTTACGAAATGATTGTGAGCAGTGGTGGGTAGCGAAAGCTAAAGAGATGGAAAAGGCAGTGGCAATAGGTAACAGTAGGCAACTGTTCAAACTTATCAAGGAAACGGGTATCAGAAATCCAACTGTAAGTGAAACTATCTCAGAAAAAGATGGGAGCATTATTCACTGTCAATCCAGAAGGTTGGACCGATGGGCAGAACACTTTACGGAACAGTTCAATTGGCCCTCGGCGTCATCCCAGTTGCCCACCGTTCCCAAACAATCTGAATGGCAAATTAATATTGGTCCCCCAAGTCTTAGTGATGTTGAGGCTATAGGGAACCTAAAGCGAGGGAGAGCAGCAGGACCTAATAAATTAACCCCTGAGATATTTAGGGATGGTGGTCCAGTTTTAGCAGCGAGATTAACCGGGATCCTGTCTAGAATCTGAGAATTGGGCGTAATCCCATCTGATTGGTCTCAAACACTAATCGTTCCAATCTATAAGAAAGGACAGAAGTCTTCCTGTGACAATTACCGTGGAATCAGCGTAACGAATATAGTGTCCAAAATATTGGCTTCAATCATACTTCGACGCCTAACTAACGCACGTGAAGAGCAAACTAGAGAGAACCAAGATGGTTTCAGACCTGGACGTGGCTGTATAGACCAAATATTCACACTTCGGCAGGTTCTGGAACATAGACACACTTTTAGACGCCCAACAATTGTTGTATTCCTTGACATTAAAGCGGCATTCGACTCTATCGATCGTAAGGTTATGTGGCAATGTCTGTTATTAAAAGGCGTACCAGAGAAGTACATTAATCTTATACAAGCTCTCTACTCGAACACCACATGTCGAGTCAGAGCTTATGGCAGATTGTCATCAGAACTGATTACCTCAAGTGGTGTTCGTCAAGGTTGCCCGCTTTCCCCATTTTTATTTAATTTTATCATTAACATACTTTTAGAGTTGACATTTTCATCGTCTGACTTCTCCGGGGTTGATCTCCTTCCAGGAGATAAACTTGCTGACTTAGAATATGCAGATGATATAGTTCTCTTAGGCGAAGATGCTGATAAAATGCAGAATCTTTTGACTACCCTAAACATGAATGTAAGGATGTTTGGGATGCGATTCTCTCCACCCAAATGCGAAATGTTACTTCAGGATTGGCTTGATTCGACACCAAAATTAGTGATAGGGAGTGAGGCAGTTGAATGTGTTGACCGCTTCACTTATCTTGGCAGCCTCATCAGTCCTGACGGTCTGGTGTCTGCTGAAGCCTCTGCACGTATACATAAGGCCCGATTAGCTTTTTGGAATTTGCGTCATCTGTGGCGTAGGCGAGACATCCGATTACTGACCAAAGAACGAGTTTACTGCGCAGTAGTTCGGTCTGTCTTACTTTATGGATGCGAAACATGGCCATTAAGGATAGAGGATATTCGTAGGCTCCTGGTATTCGATCATAGATGTCTTCGAAACATTGCTCGTGTTTGCTGGGACCAATGAGTAAGCAATACGTGGGTTAGGAATAGAGTACTAGGTAGATACGGTAAGTCTATTGATGAAGTAGTAAATCTCCATCAGCTAAGGTGGTTGGGACATGTGTTATGTATACCTGACCACCGCCTACCTCGACGAGCAATGCTGTCTGGTGTAGGAGTAGGCTGGAAGAAAGCTAGGGGCGGCCAAACCAAAACATGGCACCAGTCCATGAAGTCATTGACAATTGGGCTGAGCCATGTTAATAGGTGCAGACTACCTGGTTGGGGTCCGCGTGACGCTCGTAATAAATGGTTAGAGACTTTGGGTGATATAGCTCAAAATCGTTGGCAATGCCGCAGGTGCATCCATTCCTTGTCTTCCTCCAAATTCTAAGTTTCTGAACTTATCATAATTTTCTCTTTACTGAATCATATTTTCTTAAATCTTATCACCGATCTCTATCCCATTCCATTAATACTAGCTCTATTACTACCTCCCCTACTCTGGGATTTGATCCGATAATTTAATCTCTATCTGCTAATTGAGGCATGGCAACTTGAACTGACGTACGCATGTACCAAGTTCTACGTTGTAACTGTCTGTCTGATGTCATATTGTATTGGCTTAACAGATACGGAGTACAAATGGCAGCTCTAATTCTAAAATATAATCAATCTATAAGCCAATTATTTTGGCTTATGATAACTGTTCTGTTATTATTTGCGTAAATAATTTAGTGAAAGAATATCCAGTTCAGCTACCCCAGTCAATTCGATAGTTTATCGATTCGATTGTTCAATGCTAACAAGATGGGCTACGATAGCAAACATCAACGGTTAAATCTCAGCTATCTGACAGAATTGTAAAGTTACTCAGTGAAAATAGGATAAGCTATTCAACGGCACCCTACACCCAGTACCAAAAATGTATGCGTGTCAGATTAGTGAAACGATAGAAAGCGAAAATTATTAGATCTAATAGCTTTTAGTAGTGTTGTGTCCTCTGAGATGGGTAGTTTAATTGCGAAGCGCTTATTATCATTCTGAATATTATCAACAGTGCCTGCGTCACGTAGGAGTAAGCTGTTTTACTATTGCGTAACTACTAAATCCATCTATTTTGATAATCATCTTGGTGACTGGAATTTTTCGCAAATCATGTTTAGATATTTTATATGCTGTTAATATTGCTTAGGTTTTAAATAAAGTATCCGACTCTCTAGATTTAAGCATATGAAACTATGCTAAAAATGTATACAAAAACATATAAGGAAAAAGCAAGACAAAATCGCATAAAACTGCTGAGTGACCGGAAGAAAATGCCTAAAAGCGATATGATAAAGGTAGTGACATTTTGGAAATGCAGTTGCAAGCATAGACAATAAAATATTAATGGCTTGAAATGTCATTTAAGGTGTTAATAAACTGAAGACCTACCGTTCTATCCCAGCTTCGTCAATATTATCTTGATTTAGTTTAGTAGGGTTTAGATGTTCCATTACCCAATATGGGACTCTGTTACGACGATCGTATACACAAATGTAACCATCGAAAACGCGAAGATGACTAGGTAACGGAACTCCTAAAGTATGGATAGCTTCATTCTTCATTGGGAAATTAGGAACATCGATAAATGGAGGGTAAACTATTTCGGCTGCATTTACAGTTTTTGGGAATGAGGTACTTGCAACTTCTGACTTTCGGACAAAGTAAGAGGTAGCTAGTGCACCAACTGTTATGTACACACCAGCTTTTAATACTTCACATGTTCTCCAGTATCCATGTATACGATGAAGAATAGATTTCATTTCAGTAATTGCTGAACTACTATTTTACAAAAAGATTTGCTCTTAGTTAAGGAAGGACTGACATATTTAATATAAATAACACAAACAAGAACAAAATATTACTGACTTTATTTTAAATCTCGTCGTTAGTACTTTCGCACAATACCCTGTGGTTGGTACACCTGACAAATGGAGATACAGTAGCACATTATATCTATCTGATATTCACTTAAAATAGATCAACTCAATGATTTTTTTAGCCAATAGACAAACTTACCAACTTAATTATTCAGTAAAATTAACAAACTCTACATTTGGAACTATTTATAGTATGGGGTTTGTGGGTTTAACTCCTTGAAGTAGGAAGCACTCATAAGTCCCAGAGAAAGACTGACCACTTGTAGAATACTTCCTGCTTTTCAATGGTTGTCTAACTACAAACAGTCCGTGATGGACTTATTCAAATGTTGTCTTCACTACAATTTGATCAGTTTCTATTTACGACTGGAGCGCAGAACTATGTGAAATAAAGAAGTGCGTAACCTGAGGCAACCAGTACACGGATGAAGTGACTTCGAATATAAGTTTTGTAGCCTACTTTTAGAATCTAGTATGACCGATAACTACATATTGAGAATTGTCATAACTTTGAAGATTTAAGTGGAAAATACTTACTTATTCCCAATGAACTAACTGTCAAGATTTCATTACGCTATGTTACACTCTAAATCATAGAGATGTTACATTGGAGAACAAAATAACTATTGCAGAAGACCGTACTTACTGTAAGAAAGCCTGGATACAGTGATTACTGCTGCACTAGCAACTAGGACATCAGGTAATGTAGAGTGCAAAAACTCATAGATATAGAACTGTTTGCTTACTTTTCACGCTGAATGGACCCCATTTTGATTACGTCTAGCTCTTTTAGTAGTATACCAACAACTGAAGGTGCTGCTAATGCTACCAGAGCTATAGTATCCAAGAGCTCGGCAAGAAATGCCACCCACGTAATAGGACTGTTTAATTTGTAAAAAAGAAGTTACAGTATGCCCTTTTCTAGTAATTGTCTACCCAACGGTCATGACTGCAATCGCTTATTGCACAACACACCTATCCTTTCAGTGCACTCGAACCCGAGGGCAAAACAGTCAACTTGCTAATTTCAGGGAATATTCATGATACTCACTCGCGATTGTAGGACACCTAGCTTCTATGAATAATAAAATGGCATACACACTAGTATTAAACATAGGTTACGGTAGGAGAAGCGCTTGATCTACTTTAAGATCTTATCAGGAAATACTTTCAATCACCTCTCGTCTAACTAGTCAAATTTCAAGCCAAAAACAACGAATGGTTCGTCATTCAATCAAAACATACGGACAGCGGTAATAATAATATCTTCAACTTTGCGCGATGGTGCATATTGGAAGAAAACGACTACATAGTATCTAAGCGTCTATCAGACGTTATACTACAGAAACCGATATTTGCTTATCAGTAGATAAGTCAAGTGACTAATGGCAGTGCTTATTCACCTGAATGATGGTGAGGAGTTATAAGTAATGCAAGTGATGTAATAATGAGACACATGCTAATTGTTAGCATTAGAGAAATCAAAGCGTACTGGAAGAAAAACTCAGAGCAAATAATAATTTATTAGCATATTTTCAAAACAATGTTAAACATCCTGTATATACAGTTTGTGCTGATAAGAAACTGATTTGTGGGTCTAAATACAATATGTGTAGCACATTTCTGTGGGAAGCATGAGTATATATATTAGCGGAGACGCATACGTTGTTCCTGAAGTTTGATCATTTGGTCAACATGAGGTATGCTCTTCGATTTGCTAACAGGGATGGAAGATCCAGAAACAGACTTGGATGTCGAAATAGTGTCAGTTCGATCGGATATCCGCTGGGCAACATGTTCACTGTAACTGAGAGTAGACATTTTCGAAGACCGAGAGGAGATTGAAATTCCACTGTCGCTACTTCGATTAAACTTCCCAGACAAGCAAAGGTTATTGGTGGTCTGGAACTGTGAACGTTGTGAAAACGGTAAATCTTCACTTATAACTAGAGGAAGACAGAGTGAAACAGTAATAAGACAGTTACATAGTGGATACAGTTCACAAGCAAAAATGATAAAATGCAGCAAGATAGAAATTTATGCACTGCAAGTTGATTACAAAATGAAGTTTTAGCCGGAAGGGTTTGTTTTTAAGAAAGGCGGCTATTTATTGTCATTGTGACATGCTTGCACGTAAGCCAGTCACTAAAACACGGCCTAATGGATACAACTGTATTAGTTATGATGAGCGGTAATAGGTACAAACCAAAAATCTTGGGAAAGTAACATTGTCATGATGATTCTTAATTCTCAGACAAGTGAGTCGGTCAATACTAGCAATTTCTAACTTTATGGAGCCACGGTTGGTCACTATAATTCCATTCGCCATCATTGCCAAAATTTTTACACAAAAAGTGAGGAAATCACTTATATAGTTATGGTAGATATCAAGGTACTTGTGGCTTAAACGACAAAATGTTCAACAGAGTTGCGCGGTAAAGCTGACATTATAATGATTTAGGCATCCAGACAAAAAATGTATGGGCATATACTTTAAACGAAGTTTGGACTGGTTGAACTAACATCTTTTATCGGCGTCGGAATTTATTACTATTGCAGATCCATAATTATTTAATTTATACAGGTTTAGTTTACAGAATGCGTGAATAGTTGTTAGCAAACGAAGCTAAGCGTACTGATGTAGTGATTATGGCTGGTGACTTTAATGCCCAAGTAGGTAGATTAGACGAAACTGAAAGGCACCTAGGTGGATCCTATGGTGTCGAGGCCCAACGAACAGATAATGGCGACCGTTTATTACAACTGTGCTCAGATAATCGTCTATTTCTCGCAAGCACTAACTTTAAACATAAGGAAAGACATAAGTTGACATGGCGGCCTTCACAGTCAACTCAACGTTGGTCTCAAATAGACCACATTGCTATCAGCCACCGTTGGAGAGGCTCGATAGAAGACTGCCGCTCATTTTGGAGCACATGTTTAGACTCAGACCACGCTTTAATACGAGCGCGTATTAGTCTGCGTCTCACTGGACGTAAAAGACCCACGGCAAAGATCCCCATAAGAGTCCAACTTAATGATGAACAAGTCAAGAATATGTTTCAGGAACAACTCAAAAATCAATTAGCCAACTGTATAAACGATACCCACCCCGAGTCAGCTTGGAATGATATCCAAAAAGCTGTTGAAACAGCAGTGATATCTACTAATAAACTAAACCAAAAAGTTAGGAAAACTCAGTGGATTTCAGCTGCATCTACTGAACTGATAGATGCTCGGCAACACATCCCACCTGGTTCTGAATACGATGAGGAGCGAAGACAACTTAAACACAAACTGGTTAAAAGCTTACGAAATGATTGTGAGCAGTGGTGGGTAGCGAAAGCTAAAGAGATGGAAAAGGCAGTGGCAATAGGTAACAGTAGGCAACTGTTCAGACTTATCAAGGAAACGGGCATCAAAAATCCAACTGTAAGTGAAACTATCTCAGAAAAAGATGGGAGCACTATTCACTGTCAATCCAGAAGGTTGGGCCGATGGGCAGAACACTTTACGGAACAGTTCAATTGGCCCTCGGCGTCATCCCAGTTGCCCACCATTCCCAAACAATCTGAATGGCAAGTTAATACTGGTCCCCCAAGCCTTAGTGAGGTTGAGAAGGCTATAGGGAACCTAAAGCGAGGTAGAGCAGCAGGACCCGATGGGTTGACCCCTGAGATATTTAGGGATGGTGGTCCAGTTTTAGCAGCGAGATTAACCGGGATCCTGGCTAGAATCTGGGAATTGGGCGTAATCCCACCCGACTGGTCTCAAACACTAATTGTTCCAATCTATAAGAAAGGACAGAAGTCCTCCTGTGACAATTACCGAGGAATCAGCTTAACTAATATTGTGTCCAAAATATTAGCTTCAATCATACTTCGACGCCTAACTAAAGCTCGTGAAGAGCAGACTAGAGAGAACCAAGGTGGTTTCAGACCTGGACGTGGCTGTATAGACCACCTATTCACACTTCGGCAGGTTATAGAACATAGACACACTTTTAGACGCCCAACAATTGTTGTATTCCTTGACCTTAAGGCGGCATTCGACTCTATCGATCGTAAGGTTATGTGGCAATGTCTGTCAATGAAAGGCGTACCAGAGAAGTACATTAACCTTATACAAGCTCTCTACTCGAACACCACATGTCAAGTGAGAGCTTATGGCAGATTGTCATCAGAACTGATTACCTCAAGTGGTGTTCGTCAAGGTTGCCCGCTTTCCCCATTTTTATTTAATTTTATCATTAACATACTTTTAGAGTTGACATTTTCATCGTCTGACTTCTCCGGGGTTGACCTCCTTCCAGGAGATAAACTAGCTGACTTAGAATATGCAGATGATATAGTCCTCTTAGGCGAAGATGCTGATAAAATGCAGAATCTTTTGACTACCTTAAACAAGAATGTAAGGATGTTTGGGATGCGATTCTCCCCACCCAAATGCAAAATGTTACTTCAGGATTGGATTGATTCGACACCGAAGTTAGTGATAGGGAGTGAGGCAGTTGAACGTGTTGACCGCTTCACTTATCTTGGCAGCCTCATCAGTCCTGACGGTCTGGTGTCTGCTGAAATCTCTGCGCGCATACATAAGGCCCGATTAGCTTTTTGGAATTTGCGTCATCTGTGGCGTAGGCGAGACATCCGACTACTGACCAAAGAACGAGTTTACTGCGCAGTAGTTCGGTCTGTCTTACTTTATGGATGCGAAACATGGCCATTAAGGATAGAGGATATTCGTAGGCTCCTGGTATTCGATCATAGATGTCTTCGAAACATTGCTCGTGTTTGCTGGGACCAATGAGTAAGCAATACGTGGGTTAGGAATAGAGTACTAGGTAGATACGGTAAGTCTATTGATGAAGTAGTAAATCTTCATCAGCTAAGGTGGTTAGGACATGTGTTACGTATGCCTGACCACCGCCTACCTCGACGAGCAATGCTGTCTGGTGTAGGAGTAGGCTGGAAGAAAGCTAGGGGCGGCCAAACCAAAACATGGCTCCAGTCCATGAAGTCATTGACAATTGGGCTGAGCCATGTTAATAGGTGCAGACTACCTGGTTGGGGTCCGCGTGACGCTCGTAATAAATGGTTAGAGACTTTGGGTGATATGGCTCAAAATCGTTGGCAATGGCGCAGGTGCATCCATTCCTTGTCTTCCTCCAAATCCTAAATTTCTGAACTTATCATAATTTTCTCTTTACTGGATCATATTTTCTTAAATCTTCTCGGTCTCTATTCCCTTCCATGAATACTAACTCTGTTACTGCCTTCCCCACTCTGGGATTTGATTCGACAATTTAATCTCTATCTGCTAATTGAGGCATGGCAACTTGAACTGACGTACTCATGTACCAAGTTCTACGTTGCGACTGTCTGTCTGTCTGTCTACGACATTTGAAAATGAATACTGACTCAGAAATGGTGCTATATCCAGTAGTGATAAGAACCTCTACCCAAACATATTTTAAGTGACAAGTTAGAAGGCAATGTAATACACTGCATTAGTCCTGGTTAGTTATGTGAATGGGATAGCAATATTGTTGTGATCTTTAGAGAATATCGAAAGTAACCAAAGATTCCTACACGGAAGCGGCTCCAGCTTAGAAGTTTTCTAAACGCAATAGGCATTCGACTTGGTAACGAATTTTTTGGTTCGAATTCCTTAGGCGTTTTTGATTTCCAACTGGGGAATAGAAGCAACAGACTAATGAAAGCTAGTCGAGCTCTACAATTAGATATATTATCAACCCTATACTAACTTTTGTAACGTTAAAAGATGAGCTGGCTGTTCAGCACGAACTAATCAGTAACCCGGTGACAATATTACACTCAAAACAAAAGGAATTGTATGTCTTTTTAAGGAAGTCACTATTTGGATTTATAGTCTTGTGAAGACATATAGCTGTCATATCATCTGAAAAAGCAAAACCGTTTTTAGTAGCTACACCGCGATATGAATAATTTAGATTTTGTGAAGACTCAAGACTTGTGAATCTTTAAGGTAGTTGATTAGATTGCTGTAATAAAAGGAATGGAGTTATCCTTTAGACTAGATACAGAGGTACTGACTCACGTGCAGCGTCAAACGACGTAACAGTTTTGCTAAATCTGAAACAGTTACAATTTCGAAACAGATAGTCAATAGCAGGGACCTAACCATGAAATGTTGCCTAAAAATATAATGTTAGTAAATCTAAATTGCTCAGTTGGGAGCTATGTGGATAATGCAAAGTAATGCTAGTCTTAGTCTACATGATAAGTAACGAGAACATATTTAACATGACACAATATGTAGATATTTGCATATTTAGAGTCACTGGGAAAATAGAAGGATGGTGAGCAGTACATGAAACTGAAATATGCAGTGTTATAACCAGAACTACACCACAAAATTAGTTGTTAGTGATTAAGGCCTTTAAGTTTTGGTGCCGCATTTGTAAAGCACTACTGACTACTGGACTTCGATAGCAGACATGTCCATAATTATAGGTTTCGACAAATCCACTGTGCTAACCTTAAGTAGACGTATGCAGCAGTATATTATGTTTATAATTGAGGACTAACAATATGTAATCAACAAAAACATGTGCTTACTCCTTTTCATATCATCTGCCAAATATCGCGGCAACATATAGCTATTTTGGAAGAGGGCATCAACTGGAGAACTGTCGCATATATCTGGTGGCGTTAAATTGAAACCAGTAGATGAAGAACTTGTAGGTATATAATCAGTACATGCGAGAGGGAATTCTACACTTTTAGATGAATCTACTTCATCTATTCCATTTTTGACATCCATCCCAAAAATCTCATCGAGAAAACCACGTACACTTTGAGTGTCTTCAGACGCATGATCATCTACATCTTTACAAACTAACGCCAATCAAAAAAATCTATCTTACGTGATAACTGGAGATCAGAATATTCTGAGAATGGGTACGAACATCTATTTGAAGAGCAGATCCCATTAATTGAACCAGATGCTGATTTAATCGACAATAAAGGTACTGAGAAACCGAAACGTGAGCATTCCGGACACAACCCCTCCATTTCGCGGCAAAATTGAACACGGTCGGGCTTAAGATCAATGTTCACGGCCAGATTTAATTCTAATTTTAAACATAACTTTGGTGAGTCAATACTCACTGATTGATCCATTTGGACCCCGACACTGTTGTATTGAAGCGAACCTAGGATTCTACCTTGATCCGTTTGGAACAGTTTAACCACTCAACTTCACCAGTTCTGGTTGATTAGACGATTATTTGTTTATTGTATATTGTATAGTGAGCATAAGATAGTGAACTCTTTTAGAGGAGTAGACTTATTGGAATCATTGTCTGCCAGTCTGCTTAACTATATGAGAATTATTAGGATGAAATAAAGTTCATTGGAAAGAGGACGTATGTCCAATATCTGTGTGACGAGCTAGTTTATGCTAACTGATTTCTTACTTCTTGCTTCTCGTTGTTATATTTTCAGTCCCTGGCCTTCAGTGTCGCTCAAAAGAAGTTTGTCCTCAGTGAAACCAACAAGGGAGATTGCAGCAAATAACATCACATTTGATTCCTTTCTTATTTTACCTGTCATCATAAATACTTTATTTTCCGTTTAATTATTTTATTTTTAAATATTTTTTAATATACGCTCATTTTGTAGTTACAAAACAAGACATATGACACTCTTGTTTTCATCCATTACGGCATCCATGAAGTCTCTTTTCTTCTATTTTTTCCATCTCGAGAAATTGTACTGGAAGCAGCATATCAGTGGTTTGGTAAATCCTGTAGCGGTAAATAATCCCCAAAATAAATAGTTACATAGGTTTCGACATTGATGCTGACCACGTTTGTTTTAGCGGACACTACTAAGTTGAAGGCGCTCGGTCACGCATCACTACCAGATCACGTCACGCCTCATCTTGGAAAACAACCCTCTCTCTAGTTTGCCAGCCTAGACGTTGCTATTCCACTGCCACCATATTCACGATCAAATATAATTTCCTTTCCATCCTTAATTGCCTTCTGATATATTCTCACTCATAAGAGTGAGTTCAAACGTTAGAAGTTGCCCTGGTAATACCGTAGACGTAACTTGGTCATATATCGAGTGCACTTCAATCCCATAAAGGACACTTTTGATGAACACCCTGTACGTTACACAGTTACATTAGTCGTATAACCAGACCATCCTCTAACGGTTAAACCCACACGTACGAATGGGAACAAATCAGGTAGTGAGGAATAAAAGAGAAATTATATTTGTTCGTGAGTAGCGCATCAATGGGATAGTAACATCTAGTCTGGCTAGCTAGAAACATAGTTACTTCCTAGGTCATGTTGGATCATGATTATGTAGTGATGCCTGATCAAGCGTCATCAACTAGTCATGCCCCCTAAAACAAACATGATCAATACCAATGACGAGAGTCTGTGCAACCAATTACCTGAGGGATTATTTTCTGCTGTAGCTCGCCCCTCCCCCCTAATGGGTTCGTGAGTACCCTAAGACTGACGAGCGAAAAGATAAAACTTAATGCGTTAGATATTGGTAAACGTTCCTTTGATAGCTGGTGATGTTATGCAGCTTCTGGACGTTTGTGTTTTCGCTATTGTCGTTGCATAAAAAATTTTTGTGCAAAATGTATCCTCCTCTTCAAGCGTTATCCCTCCCGTTTAAAAACCGCTGAAAAACTGAAAAGAGAAGAGTTTTACATGTGTGCATTTTTTAATAAAAGAAACTATTTTTGTAGCCCAATACAGGCATAAAATAGCAAAATAATGACAACATCCATATCAATAATACGAAAATATGCAAGGTGCATACCTTATAATAAAAAATGATTTGTATCTAATTAAAAAAATTTTATAATACATTAATAGTGGAAAATTTTATAGAAAGTCAACAGACGTAATATTCGTTTGGGTATTTTTATAATCATGTAGTTCTTCCAGAACGCGTAGCCTATGGCGTTATGGAGATCTTGGAAGTTTCTTCCTGCTTGTTAGTCGTTGATAAGAGTGTAGTGACCTTTCCGATGTCAAGTTCTGGAGGTATCGCAGCCAATGCGACATCAAAAGGTTTACTCTCTAGATAAACTGCTTTGAGGCTGTCAATACTGACGTTTTCTTCTCGACTATTTTGGTCGACAGTAAAGTACTTTGACTCTCGCCCCAAGACAATGTATGTCCCTTCATAGACTGCGTCAAGGGGTTAACGCACAGGATCGTGACATGCAAAAGCTTGTGTATTGTATTTTAAGGCGATGCTGCTGAGTTTGAACTGGCCCAAGTGAACGTATGGCGTTTATAAGCCGTTTCATGAAAGAGTTGAGATCTAGGTTTGACAACGTGGGAGAGGTTTCCGCGTATTCCCCTAGTCGTCGAAGTGTCTGAGGTGTACCCGGCATATGAGAAGTAACGTTTGTCGTATAACCAGAGCAACTACCAATGATTGGACCTCCTCTTACGAATAGAAATTAATCAGAAGGCAATGAAGGATGGAAGATAAGTTATATTTTATCGTAAATAGAGCACCAATGGGAAAGCAACGTCTAGGCTGGCAAACTAGAGAGACATGCTTTCTACAGTGCGTCGTGTCGTGATCTAGCGATGATGCGTGACCAAGCGCCTTTAACAAGTCGTGTCCGCTGAAACAAACATGGTCAGCACCAATGTCGAGAGTTTATGCAACTATTTATTTTCGGGACTATTCACCGATACATGTCGTTCTGTAGACTAATTCTGCGACGCTGCACCAAACGTCTTTTACAGTGCTGCGAATTCCCAGTAAAACTAGTGGTTAGGCGTCGGTCTACTGTGAGATGTTCATAGCTGAAAGTGATGCTTTCAGTTGTCAAAGATATCTTCCTACTAAACCGTTGGAATGCGGGTGGTAGGAGGTTGCACTGAAGTACGTAGTTCCAAGAGGTTTTGTCAGAGGGTGGAACGATCCGGATTCAAAATGACGTCCACAGTCTGTTTTTATTTTGGATAGACAACCAAAGTTTGCTCTCTATCGTTCGACAAGATCGCAAGCAATCGTTCCACTAGTTATGTCTCTTAGTGGAACTGCCTTTACCATGTCGATTTTTGAGAATACTGTCATTCCCTTCAGGGTAGCCGTTAGATGGTGGATGTGTGGTGGCGGGTGACGATCAGGCCTAATTTGGGCGTTGAGACGTCGATAATCACTGGTGGGACACCAGTCTTTGTTATCGTTCTTCGGGACCGTATGTTGTGGGGATGACCATGCGCTACTGGATGGGCGGATTATTCCGTGATCAGTCATATAATCGAACTCGCTTTTCGCCATCCTTATTTGTTTGGGTACGAGTCGGTGTGCCATGAAAAATACAGGTTGATCTGTGATCGTGATGTGATGTGTAACATTACTAGTTACACCTGATAATTTCGAAGTCTCCCTATTCAGATGTGGATACATGTCGAGTATCGGCTGAAAATAAGGGCTAACTAAATGTTTAAAGCGAAGAGGACATAAACTACAACCTGTAGCAATGGTTCCACGGACGAGTAGCTCTGCGTTGCTATCCACTAGCCTCTTTTTACTAGGGTCCACAAACAAGTTGTGGTGGCTCAGTAAATCTATGCCTATGACAGGTAATTTCACATCGGCGATAGTGAAAATCCAGTGTATGGGTTTTCGAAAACACACATACGATTAAACATATATTTTACCATACGTGGCCTTTTCCTTCCCGTCGGCTGTCTGTAGCTTGAATATAGCTTCATGCTGGTAATCAGATGAAGGTGCAATAAGGACTCCGATTTCCTCACCAGTATCAACGAGTGAGCCAAATTTCGCTATGACATCAGTGATGATCAACAGGCGGCTGTTTCCACCCGGCTACGGTAGCCGCTAACGCGTGCCACCGTGATAGTTTTCCGATGCGCCAACAGTGGGTTCATACCTAGAGGAACAACTGGGATCTATATTTCTCCGAAGCCTTATCATAGGTGTTGTGGTACCAACACCAGTGTTAGTTTTTTCTCCGTTAAGAACTCCGTTGTTAAAAACCGATTAATCTATGTTGTCACCGTAAGTCGTTTAGACGAGAAGGAATAATACACGATTTCGTCACTTTGTTTACGGTAGCATGAGGTTTTTCTATAAGGGAATAAACCTCCTCGTAACGAGTTCTGGTGACCCCTAGAATTCGATCAGCAGATGATGCTAGTTCATCTATTGGGTTGTTATGAAATGTTACAGAAACTGCCTGTACTTGTTGTGGAAATTTTTTGGGAAGAGTTGATGGAAGAAATCTCCGTCAAAAGTGGGTCAACTAGTGACTCCCTCTCGCGCGGCAATACTTCTGTCACTGAACCGTTACGAAGCTCAATGGTGTGCAACAATTCGTCAAGACCTTGTCTGTCCGACAGGTTTCAGCGGTCAAGAGACGACCTTTTGAATTAGTCATTTGGTTCTGCGCAGTCAGGGCTGAAAAAGAAAAGGGTGACGTACCTGTTGAATTCACGCCTAATTGACCTTACGACAGCGAAGAATTAAACGCTTGTATCTGTCACTCCGTGATCTCGAAACTTGAATTATATGTAGCAGAACCAGACTACTATATTTTCTGTCCATGAAGGAATAGGCTGAAAGATTGGAGGTGTGTGTGTGTGTGGGGGGGTTAATCCTAATAAACTTTAGGCGTCCGATCAGTTATCACTAAAGTACAATTACATGTAAATACAAAAGTACAGTAAAAGATACAATAACAAATACACCAAGAATACTTTGCCGAAAACTGTTGATAGGGACGAACTCACAGTTATAATAGTGCCAAGATCACGCTGGAGTTCACCAATGAAGTGCACCCAATAAATAACCAAGTGATGTTTGTCGCATAACCACGGCAACTTCCAACGATTGAACCCACACGTGCAAATAAGAATGAATCAGAAAGCATTGAGGAATAGAAGTTATATTTGTTCATGAGTAGAGCGCCAATGGGATAGCGATCTGCAAGCTGTCTCATCAGAGAGCAAGCGGCTTTCCACGTCGTGTCATCATCATGTGGTGGTGCTTGACCGAGTGCCTTCAACTAGTTGTGTCCGCTAAAACGAACATGGTCAGCATCAATGACCAAAGTCTATGCAGCTAATTATTTAAGGGATTATTTATCTCCACAAGCATAATTATTAGCCTGATTTCTATCGCACAATAAAGGACATAGTACACCAGTTTTATCTATGTAAGGCTACTCGCGATTGATACAGCCTCAATACTCGTTAGCCTAACCCACCCTAACCTTTGTGGTCAGGCCTCTTGATCAATACACGGCTAGCTATGAGGCAAATTCTGTTTAAGGAGTTCCAAACACATCAACACACCGTGTTGTGACGAACCCTATGACGTCAGTTTATTATTGCATCATCATCGATACGATTCTTTTCTCGTCGTCTTTAAACAGCATAACGTTCATTGAGCACTCAACATAGATAACGATACGTGTAGTAGGAATTAGTACTCCACTGACCCTACACTCCTATCATCAGATGAAAGCTAATTACGATTTCAGTATCGGCACTGATTGTTACCCCCAAAACCTAAATTGGAACAATAACACATCGTTACAAAACTATTATTTACTTCGTTGCAGCTGATAAGAATACACAAATACTGCAAGAGCATAATAAATATACACGCTAAACAGAAATGTGCCTTTGAACAATATTAACTCTAAGAGTAATAAGAACATTCCCTTAATCGTTTCTAGAAACAATGGCTACCAACAAAGAGAGCCGATCGGATCGATAACATAAATGCTCGACTCCGATGATATGGGTTATTTTGGTTAATACAACTGTAAAACTATGGCAGTACCTCCTTGAATTTTCATTTTCAAAGTAGTACGGGGTGCATAAGCATAACTTTACTTCATTCGGTTAGCTGGGTGTATATAGTTTCTCGTGACCAACACATGCTGAAATATCATAGGCTATGTAAAGATGAATAATTTGATTGGTGTGAGAATTATATCACGCCACCAACCTGGTAG
Source organism: Schistosoma mekongi (assembly GCA_034768735.1). Lineage (NCBI taxonomy): Eukaryota > Metazoa > Platyhelminthes > Trematoda > Strigeidida > Schistosomatidae > Schistosoma > Schistosoma mekongi. Next base: position 44,577,576 of record CM068306.1, read on the forward strand.
TACAAACGTTTAAGTATTCGCCATGAGAGCTGTAGATCCTGTATTCGGTCTCCTGGCAACAGAAAAGGGTTAGATAGCTAAGAAGCTCTATGTTGGGATAGAACAACTATCCAGTATTTCTTGGTTTTCATTGATACTCAACCAAGACCAATCTGCATCGAATAACAAAATGAGTAATTGTGTTAACTTGTACTTGTTTTCAATGTTTCCATCCACATCCAATCTTCTAATGTCCCTTTAGACCTAAATTTTTGCCTTATGTGGGGGAGTGGTTTTATGTAGTGCCGACCCTCTAAAATTTCATAATGATATTTTCGGTACAACACTATATGATAGCTGCCTAACTTAACTGTTGTTGCACGTCTCAAAAATGTTGCACCCTGATATTCTCTTTACGTTACTTTTAGCTATCTGCATTGGAATTATCATTCAGCATGTGGACAGACCTGTGGGTTTCTAAGCCCAGCCTCAACTCAGGTCCACAAAACTGTGCTTACCAAGTCACGTTTCTAAATTTTAGCACGAAGGGGCAAAACCGCGACTGTCAGCAATCTCCACATATCTGTTTACCGTTGCGAAATACTACAACATACTACGGCGGCAACAATCTACTTATTTTTTACTGTCACACTGAATTGTAGAGTCAGCGGAATGGCATTTAAATTTATCATGATCATCGTTTTCATGGGTTTGGTTTCTAAAATGACAATGATCAAATAACGTCATTGTGTTTGAACGCCAAAAGCCAGGGATAAGAGTTGGTATGGCAGGTGGACCAAGCCACACACTAGGCTGTTTCATAGTAGGCTATTTGATAACAAGCGAAAACTAATTTCTACAATCCTCAGAGACCATAACAACTGTAAACAAAGAACAAATATGTCGTACTTTGCCACTGTTTATAAACGATCGCACAGAGAGTTTTAGTCACTTTGTTAATATAATTCCAAACGACGTTAAACTCCGTAGAGAGGTTGTATGTAAAAGCGACTGTAAAGATCTACAACAACACCTACTACCCCTAGAAAAAGAATGTGATTCAATGGACTGTAATTTGCTGGCCAAAAACACCATACAATAAACTTCTGCACACCAAAATGGCTGAAGTAGTATAACTGTGACGTGAGGTAATTTCTTCTAGACAGACCTAAGATTATCACCAACCAAATGTTTAGTACCCTGAAAGTGGAAGCATATATAAAATGAAGCAATTAAGAATAGACAAATTGGTTCGAGTAATATAAAGTTCTTGTATATTGGCTTCGTTATTCTACTGACTAAAATCGACAGAACGCAAAAACTATCAGTGAATATTAGAAATAATAAAAAAAGCATGCTGAAAGCTTATTATTGTAAAACCAGTGAACGTGTATTCGAGAGTAAAACGGTTACGAGTATACTAAATTGTTCAGTACACATATAAATGTATTGACTAAGGAGCTTAATGTCCCAACATCAATACACTGATACACAGAAAATAGTTAGTTTGATAATTGATTCATGAAAACCCCAAATATAAACGTTGTCGCTACAGATGTATTAGCATAACGAAAATCTTGCAAGAGCATACAGACAAAGCCAAATATCCGCCTTACTTCGTTAGAAAACAGTAACATTTACTTACTCCTAAGTACTTCCTGAATTCCATAAAACCACTTTGTGCAACCAAATTAAGATATCCATCCGGTCCACTTTTCACAGGTGCCTTAGGAATTCACAGAGAGAGCTAAAATATGGGATAAGTACTAGATCGCTAAACCGAGGGTAGACTGCAGGGAGACCAGTTAGGGATTTGGGATACATAAGGGTAAAAAATAATCTTACAACTGCATATCAAATTTCAAATATACTCGATTATTCGAATGAAACAATAATACGTTAACTTTGTAGTGATGAATGATTCCTTGAGTAAATAGTTGCATATACTCTCGACATTGATGCTGACCATGTTTGTTTTAGTAAACACGACTAGTTGAAAGCACCGAGTCAAGCATCACTACAAGATCACGACACAACACGACGTGGGGAGCAGCTTGCTTTTTAGTTAGCCAGCTTAGACGTTGAAATCCCAATAGCTCTTCACTCATTACCATAAATAACTTATCCTCCATCCCTCACTGCCTTCTGATTTATTCTTATTCGTGCGTGTGAGTTTGATAGTTAGAGGTTGGTATGGACAAACGACAACGTTACTTGGTCATACATCATGTGCACATCAACTTCATCATCTTCTCTCCGTCTCTTAACTTGTACAGTTCATTCTGTCGATTTATGCATTTATTCTTTGATTTCGTTATTTATTTAATTCATGTTGTTTAATGCACTATTGATTCATTCACTTATTTCCTCTGTCCAACCATTTAGTTAATTTCAACAACTCGATACCTTATCCCCTCCACTCCTCCGTGTTCTAATTTCATATGTCATCATTTGAAAATAACTAGTGAATTGATAGTTGATCTGATGGTTGGTGGTTCTGGTAATTCCACTGTTAGTGAGCTGCCGCATTCACCGAACCACCAGAAATACTGAGGCCCCCACGAATTCTCGAATACCTGTTGGTTCGATTAGTGAATATGTATTTGAAGGACAAAATTACTTTCTTTGATCATTCCCAAAGATTCAGAAACATATAGTAACTTAGAGACGCGAAATAGAAAGTCTAATTGATTTATACTATCTCATCACGTAAACATTTGCTATTGGAGCCGATCTTTATGAATTAGCTAACTTCATGAGGGAAGTATGGACCCACCATAATGAGTTATTTTCAGCAACGCAGAAACTGTAGCTGAGGACAACTGGAACAGGTTAGCACTCTGTTTTTTGACTCTTCTCCAGGTAAAATTTGTCTAATTGTGTTGAAAATGTATCATTTCAACGTCATTAATACGTTTCACAACCTGTCCTGTCCGTGCGTTCAAGCAGTAGTGAAACAGAACTCGTCTGTATAGCAATATTTCAAATTCCAAGCGAACTCAAAGATCATTCTCTTGGAAATAAACATTTCTCTCACTTGAGTCGACTTACAGACACTATACGTCCAGCTAAGTCTGTTTCAACTTGACCACAAGGTATTTATGAATACAAAAACAATATAACATTGTTTGCAAACCAAGTTATCATACAAACTAAGAATCCTAATATTCTAAAGCTACCATTTAAAACTCTAGGGACATAATTAAGTAACAGTAATTAACAGATCAAATTATGCGTATAAAGAAACCAAGTACAGGAGTGAACTCAACAAATATCGTGGAAATCTAGTTAAAGAAAACGGCTTATGAATGTTAAGTGCTTCATGTTTTGGCTTCTCAATAAAAGTGCTTCAGGAACACTCTTAAGTTAGTGATTAGTGAGCTGATTATTGTAACTGAATTGAGATGGTTTGTGAAGAATGGCATTTTGAATTGATTAAGGCTGTAGTGTGATGAAACTGGTGAAGTTCAGATTTATCAGGAGTGAGACAGTTATATATATCACAAATTAGCGGAAGTAGGAATCCTACCATTGGGTGCGGTAGGTTACACGTTCGCTAACCTGAAGCCCCTGGAGCGGAATCTCTGGTTCGCACTGCTGAAGAGTCTCATTCTAGAACGAAAAATCTGCCTAGTACTCCCTGGTTTTCAATAGTACCCTACCATCATCAATCTGTGACGAGTTAAATCAACTCGATAAATTATTTGTTTAATTATTTATTCAGAAACTCGACAAAAGTCAAAACAATTAATTTATTTTTATTCACAACAATACAGTTTTGATTTATTTTAATTATGATCTCAGTTTATACCTTTACTTAATTGTTCTAGATATCCATATGTAGTCACCATTCGTGGATGAATAAAACACAACATCATAAATGATATTCCCTTCAAGTCAATCAACTTAATTAAAGTATAAAATATTCAAAGATTTTTGTCTAAATTCTAATTGATACTTTGTTTCGCCTTATAGCAAATGTTCTCATTAGTAAAATGTATAAACTTTTAAAATAAACATAGAAAGGAGGATTAGTGATGTATTACACGAATATTAGTTAAATTAGACTTGATTACAGTTATAATGTTAAGCTTCAAGAGTGAATCAAGTGCCAAAAAATATAAATGATGAATTTAATGTCATCGGTTAAACAAATGGTAAGTAGGTAGTTAAAGTTCAAATCATCTAAAACAAGATTAGAAATAAGACAGAAGCTCAAACATTTTATGAACTTCATAAGTTGATTTAGATGATTAGCGTTTCTGTTATTCATATAATAACTTGATCAAGTACTGAATTATTTATTAACAGTATTTCACTTTTTATTTAATTTTTTTTATGATATTTCACAGAAAACAGAATATAACATGTCATTTCTATATAGATTGATATCGCAAATACGTGTTTAATGTCTTGTGGTATCTCATTCTCTAAGCTAAATAGTCCAATTGTGAATTTTCCAGTGTATCCTACACAAAATGTTAGGTCTCCGGTTGATATGATTGTTGGTCAACTGTTCAGCAAAATAAGTAAACAATCTTGCGAACAAAAACGGACAATAAACAAAATGGAAAACAGAACAAAACTAACATGGGCCAAATCAGTTACAACCGTAAATTTGATTAAAGTTCAGTCAAGTCAAGTGACTTTCATACATTACTTATTTAAAAAAGACGCTAAAAAAACTTTCAACACCCGACAACAATTCTGTAGGATGATGTAAATAAACAGTAAAAAAATGTACCCTGGATTATTTAGTTTCAGTAATAATTTTACAAGGAAGAAAATTAATAGTAGACTGAATTGTATTGGTGATCAAAAATATAGTTACTAACCAGTTGTTTTCTGGCATACGTATAAACAAAGATTGTACAAATTTTGCTTAGCAAAACAACAGAATGTTCCCTTGATATACTAGATCATTGATATGCTGTGAAGTTGGAAATAATAAGTATTTATAAAAAGCTCGTTAATATTGTGTATTCACATGTGCAAATCCTTTTGTATGAATTATTGTTCAAATGTATTTTAAAAGCCACCATGACCTTCACAGGCAACTACTCTGTCCGGTTTGTGGTCAATATATCCCACTGATTAGTCATATTCGTTCCCGACTTTCAAATCTTGTAGCAATCCATTAAAAGCACGCAACTTTTACATTCATCTGAAACATATTGTTAGCTGTGTTCTAGAATATATGTAAGCACATTTGATTTAACACATTATAATGGCATTACTTGAATTTGTTGAACAAGCGATTTCCTTCTCATCAAAGTAATCTAACGTTCCAAAATTTTAGTTTATTCTATGTATGCTCATTTTATCGTCACACATAAACGTTATATTATATGTATTATTCAAACTCTATCTTTATTGAGGCCATTATAAGTAATGTACATACCTTTATGATGTCATAGAAATTTCATTATTTGCTAGCTAATCCACGGAGACCACTTAATATTTGATAGTTTTATTAAATGTACTATCAAGAATTTGTTACTAGGCCTTAATTTAACGTCTACTATTATATACAGTTTTGAAATCACTACCCAAATAGAAATCAATCATTGCCTGTTACTCCACGTGAAGTGAAAGACGTTGGCCAGCATTTTCCAACTAACTCTTTGACCCCAAATATTAATATTTCCAGTCCTATGTAAATAAGTACAAACTTCATGTTTTGTCTGTAAAATGAGTCTTGATGAAACCCATCACGTTTTCATGACGTAAAACTACGTTTCACATCACATGTAAGATTTTGTTTTTATTAACTAGTAATTTTATTTAGTTGATTTAATCACTGAGTACAAATGCAAACTAGAGTAATATTTGTATAAATAGACTGACTTGTACAACAAAATGGTAAATAGATTAGAAATATTTAACTAGCGCTTTCTTTAAAAACACTCCATATTAATCTTCAGTATTTAAATCAAATAAATATATATTTGAATAAATAAGTAAATGAAGTTAAATTGTCTTAATTAACCATTTGACAAAACTGAATCTAAATGACGTAAAAGTTATTTTAAAGAAAAGGCATAATTATGCACTAAGTCAAATTAAAATATTTAATGGTTGAATTCGTTTTGACAATTCTAATTATATTCACCGTTGTGGTTCAATGATTCGCATAGATTCCATATTATATCCTGTTTATTTCTTTAATGTTGAGGTAGTTTATGTAAAAAATATTAAGTGTAGAGAGGGGAGGAAATGACATTATCTTCACATAAATAAAATTATAGGTGTATAAAGAATTATTACACTATCTGTCTTATATTGAAGAAGTTCCAGTATATTTATTCATATGGAAATGGCTTAAAAACAGTCTAAATTATTTGAAAAGTTTTGTTTAAACAAGCAGAAAATAAATTGATAAATTAAATATAAGTTATGTTAGTTTTAAGATAATTTTACTTACCATTTTGTATTGTTCAACAAATATTGGTCATATATTTATCAGATTACAGTTTGGTAGATATTGCTTAAATGATGAAAACTTTTATTATATTAGAACACAAATAGATGGACAGTGTGTATTATTTTCAATAAATTTTAATTAGTTGCAAGTTAAGAATAATGATCCATTAGAATAGTCAGTTTTACTGTTAGTAAATTTTTCAAAATTATGGTTTACGTGAGGGCACTAATCAATGTTCCATTCATTACATATACACCCATAAAGTACCTGATTTCTTGTATACTCGCTGACTATATACACATATGCAGTAGATATATCGTACATATAATGAGAAGTCAATAAGGACGATTTAAACAAGGATGTATTCGGAACAGATAAGAATACACAAACGACCGGAAAACAAACAAGCCGCCAAAAAATCATATATATGAAATCTGACGTTAAACATACAAACTAACATATAAATATACAATATAAAGTTGTTATTGCTCAGGGTTAACTTTGGCTACTATAATGGCATGAAAATTTAAGATATATATATATATATATATATATATATATATATATATATATATATATATATATATATATATATATATATATATATATGGTTACAGTAAATAAAGTTCCATTATTTGAATGGACGTGGTTCACGAATAGTTTTCGTCAAACATCTATTGTTAACTTATTAAAAGTATGAGGCACACAGTGTAGACAAAATGAAAACTAAATAGCACTGTGTTAGCTACAGAGTGATTATCAAAATCACTTCTGTAAGTACATAGATCTGTTTTATATATATCATATTAAACACAAGTTCACAGAGAATATAGCGTGATAAAACGTCGTTAAAGTATCGGAATGGTGAATTTCTCGTCGGTTTTGATGAACCTGATATGAGGTTTTAATAGTAGAAGTGCTATTACAATGATTAATGTTTTTGTGGCTAGATCACGTGTATCAGCCGATGTAACTCCAGACATAATATTTTACACATGGTACTTTTCGCTGTGGTATGTATGCTCAATGTGTGAATAAACTAAATTTTCGAAGGTTACTTCCATCCGGCGCTTGTCTCAATTCTGTGCTTGTCGGATCTACATTGGTCCAAACGTAATTCCCATAAATTCATCGTTACTGACTTCTAATATATACACTTACCCAATTGCTTGTGGATGTGTGTTAGTCAGTTGGGTATACGGTGATTTATGGATAACCTGGAATTATATCATTGTTGAACATAGTGCTGTCGTAATCCAAGCATTAGCAATTTATATTCTGAACGGTCAATCGAACATGTAACCAAAGTCAATAATATAATTTTTTAGTAATCATAACATTAACAGCAGTCTGTCGGCTTCATCAAAAGTGCAAACATTTTGATGCTAAAATGAGTTTCTAGATATTCGTAGCGTTTAAAGAGAGTAGTTTTGTCATTCAAATACATATTCACTAATCGAACCAACAGGTATTCGAGAATTCGTGGGGGCCTCAGTATTTCTGGTGGTTCGGTGAATGCGGCAGTTCACTAACAGTGGAATTACCAGAACCACCAACCATCAGATCAACTATCAATTCACTAGTTATTTTCAAATGATGACATATGAAATTAGAACACGGAGGAGTGGAGGGGATAAGGTATCGAGTTGTTGAAATTAACTAAATGGTTGGACAGAGGAAATAAGTGAATGAATCAATAGTGCATTAAACAACATGAATTAAATAAATAACGAAATCAAAGAATAAATGCATAAATCGACAGAATGAACTGTACAAGTTAAGAGATTGAAGTAGGATTGCATTCAGTGTGCATCGATGATTAAAGTAGGTTGGTGGTGGTGATCAAAGGTAAATTAGTGTAAGTTGGCACCAACAATAATGTTAGTGACGATAATAGATGAGTTGAAACACATGTTGTTGGTATGACTAATGAGTGCGATAACATAGTTTCGTGTTATTGGATGTAGTGTGTCACTGTTGTAATGAGAATATATTGGTCTATAAATGTGTATGTAGTCAATTTTTGTCTTCTTGAAACAAAATAATAAGGCTGTGTTTACGTCGCTCTGTGTGGCATTCTTAACAGGTCGAATATGTCGTAGGACTACGTGTGATGTGTTTTGTCTGCTTATTCTTCGCTGTACGATTTGTGGAGCGTTACCCCATGAAGAGAGATGATATGGTCAGCGTGTCATCACTTCATTTGAATGTCCCGAGTTACACGGAATTTCTATTTTATTCTTAGATTGCTAATAAGATACTGCGTTAGCATATAGGGAAAATAATTATTGCGTCGAATGACTACTAAGGTTCCATTAAAGGGCATATATAATCGTCTTCAACTGGAACAAAAGTTATGTAATGGGAGCTTACAACCGAAAACTCACTGGGAATAATACAATGAATGATTAGTGTGGGTTAAGGTTGAGATTGATTATTGCTAAAGTGTTTTACGATTTTAACTTGTACTATATTTAAGAGGGAACATTGTTGCAGCGAACCACTGTTCAATAAGTAAACTTTTTAATAACAATGTTCACACACTTAAATTTTCTGCAATTTTACTAGTTGTGTAAGATATAATCTCTGGTAGGCGCATTTTAAGACAATTTCAAAGACGTAACAATTACTGACGTATCATACATATAGTGGTGGCAATTTGTTTTACCAATATAAAGTAGTAAACGGTTCTAGACTCTTGAATATATGCTTTTAAAGAAAATCACACAGAGAATAAAACTACTTACTATATTGAAATACAATGGTTATAACTGAGATTCTGCAATTTGTATGAGATTAGTGGATGTTCAATATAATTTATTTTGTATCTAGTAGAAATAAACTACAGTTAGTTAGAGCCGTCTCTACCTTGTAGGTCCATTCCCAAAAAAATAGTTAACTTTGATAAATTTTTCTCATTAATTGTCCAAGTAGATTATCTTCTTAGTTAATACTGTAACAGGATTTCACACTGGCTAGAAGATGTAGTTATGTATATATATATTGCTTGTATTACGTTTTGAGTAGAATTTTAATAGCTAATCTTTCAAGGGGTATTTCTAGCCGTATGTCTTCCTTACCTCTAGAGTTGTACAGTAATACAACTTCTAACAAATCGGTAATCTTAAGTTTTCAAGAAATATAGAGCTGCATACGTGATACAGAGAGAAATAAACAGACTTAGCAAATACATAAGTCACTCATTCAGTAAACATGCTAATATTACATTTTCATAGTTTGCTAGTTTTCTTTATTTTGCATCAGTGTATCAATTAAAACAGTTAGCGTTGAACTACTCTAATTGAACCTAATCTTCTATTCTCTGAGATTATTTGAAATAATCGTGCATTATTCAATTAACTGACTGTAAGCAAAAATAAGTAATTTCATTGACTTGAAATACATAATTCTAAACGAAGTTGGTAAAGTTTTAAGATTAATTTACTACTAAATGATATGTTTTGCCTGTTTGTTTTAACTGTTTTCTTAAGTAATAGAATATATTAAACTGGATTAAAGGTTTTGGAAATTGAATAAATTCAAAAGTGATAAGTTCACTTGTTAAGACAAGTATACTGTATCTAAACAATAATGACTAGAGAAGAAATTATAATGAGTTACTTATATTTGTTATATAATAAAGTTAGAAGTCTACATCAAATTCATGTTATCACAAGCAACACCAATCATAAACCACTTCCTCAAACCTTATAAACGAATACATACATATTTACAGATAAACACTTATATCTAAGCTAAGAATGTTGATTGAAATCATTTATTGAATTTATCCAATCATTTCAAAGTAAAAGAAACAGACAATAGCAATACGTTTAATCATAGCTCCAATTCATTGGGAACTAACGTCAAACATGCCAGGATTCGATAACTTCGATAAATCATACAATTCAAATTGTGTTAAATAATCATTCACAAAATATTTAATCGTTTAAATTCTAGAAGAAATCATTATTCATCAACTTATCAACTTATAAATGAAATATCATTTATACTTTAGTCATTTAATTTTACAAGCAATAACTATTCTTTTTAACGAAATTTTTATAGTAATTGCCGGTGAATCAACACCATTGACGTCCGAGCTATATCATACTAATAATCGAGTTATAAATAATAAAACTGTATTATCATCATCATTATCGTCACAGCATCCCAGATCAGATGACGCGAAAATGTTTTCTGATGATAATTTTCGGAATCTTCGTCAATCTCAACAATCCTTGAAAGTGAATACTTTAAATAGTAGATTGATTAATTGCCAACTACAGTTAGAATGTGCCACAGACATTGAAAATAATGATAGTAAACAAACTCCAATAATGAATTTTTCAACTAGTCATGTTACTGGTCGTATACGTATACCTGTTCGCAGTGGTAGAGGACCAATTGGACCACCTGGTCCACAAGGGCCTCCTGGGCCTCAAGGTGCAAGGGGATTTCGTGGACCACCTGGTGAGCCCGGTAGTTTGCAAGGTAAGTATTTTGTTGCATTAAAAAATGGTAATCGACTTGTTTACGAGCATGAATACAGACCACTAATTCCTCCTCATCGTAAGCAGAAGTATCTTTTTTTATATTAAACAATACGGTAACGTTCAAGAGAGATTATTTAGCTCCATAGAAAAGTGCAACCTAATTTTATAGATATCGAGTTTAAACAATTCAGTGATCTGACTAGTATATAAAGAAGGAAACCAGATCATCATATCACCAAAACGTCTACGACATAAGAAATACACACATGGTATTCAATATAGCGTACTAACATTTCTGTCCAGATTAGTAGACACTAGATGATGACTGATCATAAAATCCCAGGCAATGCCATACAATCGTAAATAACGCTGACACTGAATGGTAAAACAAGTGTGTTATGTCCCAGTGACACACACAAGAAGACGTGATAAGGACTTATATCATGAATTAAGAGTCATACGATAAAAAAGGTAATCAGCAACGATTTATAACATTTAAGTTCCAGCGACGACGTGTAGTTTCCACGTCATATAAGTTTGTCTGTGTATCCGTCATAAGTAATTTTAACTTTAAGATCGCTTGTAAAGCTATACAATGTGATACGAGTAATAAAAGACTAAATATGAGATCATGACCTTTCAAATTATGATCTACATTTATTTTATTTACAAATACTCAATTCAAACATCTTTCCGTTCTTGAAAATCGAGATTAAATGTCGGTCAAATAAACTTTCTGAAATTAAAAAGTAATTTTCTGACAATTAACTAGAAAAATCAATGTTATCTCAACTTGCTGCACTAAGATTCAGCACAGTTAACAAATTCTCATTAAAAAATTGATATTGCATAGGTTTGTTTGGCGTAGAATAATTGTTACATGGTTTAGTGATAGTATAGCTGTTGAATCATAAAGTATTCGGTGGGAAAATACATAGATTTTTCTACGACGTAAACATGTAAAAGCATAAGTTGTAAAACTAGATAACTGACTTTAGCTGCATTAGTCACATGTAAATAGTCTATATTATGCATATAATTTTCAGTATACTTCAAGTTTTAGACTAATTATTACGCTTTCTGCAGTTTTAGAAAGAAGGCGTAATCAGAGAATCTGAACTGTTCGTAGATTTTGTAAATTTCACACATTATTTACTGTTTCCGTCTAAAATTTCACCGATAGACCTGTGACATAAAAGGGTTATTCTTTTCCCTATCACAACGTAAGTATGCTACTCAGAGACTCAGTGCAAAGGTGTAACTATGAAACGTAATTTCATATAGATGGAGAACGAATAAGTTGTATGTGTCTGAAATATTACACACATAAATATTGAAACTATATACTAGTAACGATGAATCTGAACGCAGTGATTGGTATTGACAAAAACTTGGTTGATAGAGATGAGTGTTCATAGATTAAGGGGAGGGGTTAGGATGCATATTGTTTGCTTAAAGATACTCACTACCTAATCGAAGGCATAATGCTGGTTGGCATAGGAGCAAGTAAGATAAATTAAATGAATCTACAATTTATCTAAAGGAAGATAGTTTTTTATTGATATTTTATATAGATATGAAAACAAACTAAGGAACTTGTGGGAGTCATTTTCCATTACTGATATAATACTAAGTTTAATACAAATTCAGAAATATGCTGACAAATACTTCCACTATTTATTTGCAATAGGTTTTCAGTAGTATAAACCAAACCAAGCAAAAACTTTTAATTGACAAAGCTTGGTAAAACAGTTGATAAAATACATCATTTTAGGTTTCTCTAGCATTAATAGGTCATCATGAGAGCTTCCGTGTACAGTAGTTAACAATTTTCACCAAACATATGTGCATCATGAGCTCTATTATCCAGAGTAACATGAATTTACCATAGCATGTAAACAAGTCAAAAGGTGTTAAAGATTAATCTTTATGAAAAGGTTTTCAAAGAATTTCTCGAAGTATCCGATGTTGAAACAGAACCAAAAGTCATACTTCATAAAACCTCACATAACACTTTTGTTACTAAACTTACTGTGTATTCGTAAATGTATCCAATGAAATGGCTTTGCTATTTTTAAACATACTATGAATAAGTAACCCTTTATTGCAATAAGTCATTCACATGAGAACCATTTCGATACCTGAAATTATTTTAGGTTTTGATAGTTATTCACTAGACTAAACACTTGCTTTTATTTACTTTATCATTTATAATACAGAGGTCAATTATATTAATAATATCAAACTGATGACTACTGGACTGTTGTAACATTCATTGATGAATATAATCGTCAGTTGTGGCTAGCAAGAGCATTCATAGAGTAGCAAAAAAATCAAACTTTTGACAGATGAAATTGACCGAAAACTGTTGTTATGCATAATGTATGTACGGACAACTAAGGCGACCGTTTGTTTTCGATCAATTTATGTCCAGATAACATTAAATAACTAAAAGAGAATAGGAAATCTACACATACTACACTGACTTTGTCAGAGAAGCACGTTGTTGCTATTTTATCAAAAATATGCAAGTTACGACTAGTGATAATAATACATTGTAGAGGAGAACCGTTTGAAAAAGACTACCCTCCTTATTATAAATATATGATTTAACAATAACTGGTATTGCAAAATGCAGAGTATCACTATTGTTTTTCCAGCAAATTGGTAAACTACTTTAGAATATTTAGTATACTTACTGTTTTAACAATAATTTTAGTTTATAACAGTCAGCCATAATTAACAACGTTTATGTGTTTGAACAACCCTATATCGCCAAATGTTTTAGAAAAACCGGAATTACGTATTCGAGTGAAACATACTCAAAGTTTTCTAGTGTAGTCGCAAATACAGTTCCCACCACTTCTTTTTTCCACTAACCTTTACCCTGTAGCAGACCATAATCATATTCATATTGTCTCGAATTAAATTTTACTCTCAAAACTTTATTTAATCATGTCAAGCAACCTCTTTGTTTTAGAAAAACATTCAAGTTCTTAACAGTTGTGTTTTCTGTTTTTTAATATGAATAACATTTTTGGTTGTTATCTTGCCACTTTATTCAACAAATTGATGTTAGTGTTGAACATAGTATTGATTTGTGATTGTAAAAAATAGCTATATATATATTCATTATTTCATAGCTTTGACAATGAATTCGCTAAAATGAGGACGTTCCACCTAACCAATCCTTCTTATTATAAAGAAAAATTACTCACTGAATCTACAGTGAAGGAAAGATTTAGTAGAGAGGATATGTAATGTTGCACTTAAAACAGTTTCTGTGGTCATCATCAAATAAATTGAAATCATTTATTGTGGTAAGAAAATAAAAGCACAAGAACTCAGTTATAAAACTTTAATCAAAAATATATTTCTTCTGTGTCTTAGGAATTCAGCTTTCTGACCTTGTCGATAAGGGATGGAACTGCTGTTCACTTAGTTGAATTTAGTTTTACGTTTTAAATGACAGTTGTTTATGTGCTTTTATGGATTACAAGTTATTTATGTGAATATCTTATCAAGATATCTAAGTATTATATATATATATATATATATATATATATATATATATATATATATAAGATATAGTTATATACATATAAATGGATATTTCTGCAGGTATCAGTATAAAAAATGTTAGAAAACGCGACACAGTAAAGCAAGGTTGAAAATGAAATTATTAAAGTAGGAATTTCAATTTTAGTAGACTTAGGAATCAGTTGATTTTACTAGTCTCCTTCATACGATCATCAGAAGTTAGAATAGGGTTTTCTTCAGATAGGATGAAGTATATATATAATCGCTAGTAAAAGACAGAAAGGAAAAAAGATAACTGGATAAAGTCAAAACTAAAGAGAGAGAGAGAGTGTCAACAGAAAAGTAAATCTCTTTGTTTCCTTTTACAAAATTTATTGTCAAATGGCATTTCGCTCAATTATTTGTACTCATCGCTTATAACTATCTATATTAGTTGCGTGTTATAAGAACATTTCTGTTTAAGTTTATCAAGATAAGAGAGAGTAAGATAGAATGAATAACTAAAAAATAGAACAGAAAAGAGTCAAAATGTCTTTACATTAATACAAAAATGGGGTGGAACATGTGAAAAGTATTAAGCTGATAAGAATGCTGTGTATTAGTACTACTCCTATTACTACTGTTATTTGAACTGATTATTAAAGAGGGAGAGAAGAATATCATTAAAGCGATACTTCCCTATGTATTATTCACTGGACTATTAAAGCTTTCATTTACTAAATTCGAAAAAAGTAATAACTGAAGCTGACTAGAGAGTTTATTGTTTGTTCTGAAAGAGAGGATTATCATTAGATGATATCATTTGAACAAGTACTTAGAAATGCGGACTTTAAAGTTGTTCCAATTTTATACGAAAAGTCTGCATAAGAACATTATCAGCAAATCATCTATGGTTTCCATATTTTTAACTAAAAAATCGGAAATTGAGATACTTCGATGAAGAATTGCAATTTTTATTTGAGTCTTGAATTATGAGTTTTTGAGTATATTCCACCTTACTATACCCCACAATTTGATGAAAATGTTTCAAAGAATTTGTAACAACTATATTGTCAATAAATTAAAACAGTTGTGTCGTGTATCACATATGACCTAAAGTGTTGATAATCTAGTGTTGCATAATGTTGTTAGTTGAATGTAGTCCAATCATTTTCCGACATTGGTGGTATGGTCTTTAACGAGTGACTCAATGGTGAATTTTAATTATACTTTGCAATTTATGTAAGAATAATTATGGCATTAAGTATTGTGACAAAAGTAAACATTTGACTCTAAGCCAGTGGTTCTCATGTTTAAAAGTATGTCAAGAGACTTATAACTTGCTAGCTCGATTCCAGATGCGATCGGGTGTACGTACCAATAAGGAGTTCCACACTAAGACAAAACAGCCGTTTCCCATGGTACCCAAATGAAATAAATCTGTGATGAATAAGAACAGCAAATTAACAAGTTTTCACAAAACCAAATCAATTTGTGGAGAAAAACATCTAACTAATTTAACAAAATTTAGAAAAATACATATTCTGCAAGCTATACGCACGTTCTGAAAAAATTATTTGTTACGTAATTCTTGTTTAAAGCAAAAGGTCTTACAACAACATTCACCATTTATTTAACATATCATACATCATCGTACCTCGTAAGTCTGGCAGCTGATTCTTAGTCTTAGTGCATTTTATTGTTTTCTGGTATGAAAAGGCATTTAAGAGTGATCAGCTTAGTTTCTAGTTACTTTAATATTCATGCATAAACAAAGTTTGTTCGAATTATGAGTTTTTGAGTATATTCCACCTTACTATACCCCACAATTTGATGAAAATGTTTCAAAGAATTTGTAACAACTATATTGTCAATAAATTAAAACAGTTGTGTCGTGTATCACATATGACCTAAAGTGTTGATAATCTAGTGTTGCATAATGTTGTTAGTTGAATGTAGTCCAATCATTTTCCGACATTGGTGGTATGGTCTTTAACGAGTGACTCAATGGTGAATTTTAATTATACTTTGCAATTTATGTAAGAATAATTATGGCATTAAGTATTGTGACAAAAGTAAACATTTGACTCTAAGCCAGTGGTTCTCATGTTTAAAAGTATGTCAAGAGACTTATAACTTGCTAGCTCGATTCCAGATGCGATCGGGTGTACGTACCAATAAGGAGTTCCACACTAAGACAAACAGCCGTTTCCCCTGAATGTGAAGAATGTCTAGAAGAAGGAAACATGTTCGAAACAAATGAGTGTTGATGACAGACATCTAAATGACTTTTGTTCCAGATATAAATTCGGGTACCATACGAATGACATAATGAGAATTCCACATGGATAAACGATGTTATTTCATTTCCTTTGAATAGAAAAGGAATTTGATCAAATGACTAATCTATAAACTCCATAAATGCACTTAGTGTGTTTGAATGCTAATGTCAAATATGACAGCATGCAAGACCATATATTTTCAGAGTATATGTAACATTAGTACATTTGCTTTTCAGTTACTTATAACAAGTTTCCGAGTTATTTTCCTAGGTGTCAAAACAAAAATCTTTAAGATTTCAGACTCATTACTAATCTTAGCAACCAAATTCGCTAATATATATTTACTATGCTTAATTGAAGGCGTACATAATATTACACTTGTTTCTCCTTTTCATATTAGCAATTTTTACTTATATTCGATCTTGTAGATAGTACCCAATGAAATAAATCTGTGATGAATAAGAACAGCAAATTAACAAGTTTTCACAAAACCAAATCAATTTGTGGAGAAAAACATCTAACTAATTTAACAAAATTTAGAAAAATACATATTCTGCAAGCTATACGCACGTTCTGAAAAAATTATTTGTTACGTAATTCTTGTTTAAAGCAAAAGGTCTTACAACAACATTCACCATTTATTTAACATATCATACATCATCGTACCTCGTAAGTCTGGCAGCTGATTCTTAGTCTTAGTGCATTTTATTGTTTTCTGGTATGAAAGGCATTTTAAGAGTGATCAGCTTAGTTTCTAGTTACTTTAATATATCATGCATAAACAAAGTTTGTTCAAATGATTTAGTCGTTAACTACCAATCTACTTTGACCTTTATTATATTCTTTTAATGGACAGTTTAATGCAGATTACAGTTCGAAGTTTATCACAGTGGCACTTCCATAAATTATTTTTATAATTTTGATCATTTATTCACTGTAATGTAGTAGTTACTTGATGAAAACATATCCCATTACCCAATGAAATTACAGTTACTGATCTCTTTTCTTCTGCAAAATTTTCGAACTATTAAAATGAATGAATGTGAAGAATGTCTAGAAGAAGGAAACATGTTCGAAACAAATGAGTGTTGATGACAGACATCTAAATGACTTTTGTTCCAGATATAAAATTCGGGTACCATACGAATGACATAATGAGAATTCCACATGGATAAACGATGTTATTTCATTTCCTTTGAATAGAAAAGGAATTTGATCAAATGACTAATCTATAAACTCCATAAATGCACTTAGTGTGTTTGAATGCTAATGTCAAATATGACAGCATGCAAGACCATATATTTTCAGAGTATATGTAACATTAGTACATTTGCTTTTCAGTTACTTATAACAAGTTTCCGAGTTATTTTCCTAGGTGTCAAAACAAAAATCTTTAAGATTTCAGACTCATTACTAATCTTAGCAACCAAATTCGCTAATATATATTTACTATGCTTAATTGAAGGCGTACATAATATTACACTTGTTTCTCCTTTTCATATTAGCAATTTTTACTTATATTCGATCTTGTAGATAGTAAATTTAGTTGAATTATGAAATATGAGCTTTTACCAACTTAATTGATGCTATTCAGTAATATGATTGCATAGTTTTGTGAAATTAGCATTTATTGCATGTCATGTTGTAATAGATTAAATGTTTATTTTCGGTAAAATAACAACATAAATGTAATTAAGTTGCTATGATAAGCCATGTAGATTCATAGGTAAACATGCATTATATCACCTGCAAAACTTTATATAACTTTAGTAAATGAATGATTTGTTTATACCAAAAATAAGAATTTAATTAACTTTTAAAAGTATTAAATTCTTTATATTCTAGGAGATAAATTTGACATTTAAGGTTTTAAGTATATTTCAACTTGACTTTTAATTTTTCTAAAAGACTAAAGAGTCAACTGAAAGGATAATGAAAATATATAAGCGATTCTCATTGGTTTGGATTCAGCATTGCTGATAAAAACTCATCTTGTAAATGTAAATTCAACGATAACTATGTTAAACTATTTTATCATTGTATGGATTACATTTAAACAATACATTTTTCACTGTATAGTACATTATTCTTTTAGTATAATTATAAAATTGAGTATAGACATGAGTATTCAATTAAATTTACAACTACAATAAACATTCATTAGAAGGTGGAGGTAGTTAACTGTGTGTATAATAATAGCTAATTTAACATCATCATTCAATAAATTATGGGGTAGGAAGAAATATATTCATTTAACGTTCTATAATTAACAAATACTATATTTCTTGACTTCAATATTTGGCAAAATTTAAAGGAGGCAAACATAACAGTATTGCCACATATTTCATAAGGAATACTTAGAATCCATTACAAAATACCTTCTTTCTGTGAATGTTAAATACGTAGTTTGATAATGAGGAAGTTAGCTATGAAGCACGGTAATATGGAAAACAAAAAGAATTCTAAATTCGTCTAATTAAAAAAAATCACCCTTTAGTTTGTCGTATATGCATAATAATGAAAAGTTTATACAATTATAGTTATTTTAAAAATGAAATTCAGAAGATTTGTTTATCCTTCTTTTTAATTAATAGTCCACGAATGAAAAAATGTATGTTCTTTGCATTCTAATTTATTTTTGTAGGAATTGAAGTGGCAACTAATTTATAAAAAAAATGGGGGGGGGGAAACATTTACTGCGCAGTTGCTCCTCAACCGAAATACAAAATATAAATTTATTTAAAAAATAGAAATACATTTTATTTTTCAGTATATATTCATAAGATAAAGTAATTTTTTTTTTTTTTTTTTACAAATAGTTAATAGGAAAATGTGTTTTACTTACGGAACATAAATACATGCATATACTTTAGCTAACTCATTTTAGCTACTCTGTTTAACATTCCTCTCTGACAGTTAAACAAGTATTTCATTTCTAAGAAATTTATAAAATTTATCTGTGTAATTAAATGTCTACCGGAAAAATGTGATACTGTGAATTATATGAATGTGAAAGCGTTAAGCTTTTCAAACAGTGGTCACTTGAGCATTAAGTAATACACATTTCTCTATTTTGAAGTAATTCATAAAATTAACACTATCTGTATTTGTTAATAATTAGTTTTAGTGGTACAAACCTTCAAATCGGATCTACCCGAAAAATTGCTTTAGTAAGTATTAAGTCACCAGCAATGAAGACGATCCTGAGTTGTATTTTGAGAGAAAATACCTGATTTGCACTATGTTATTCTATCATAAGTGTTTATTTAGAATAACATAATAGCGTGTTTTGACCTATCCGCCCCTCCCTCATAATGTCTATATTATATTGAATAAGATTCTTGGCTCTAAAACCTTAATGTTACTGATAACATAGATTTTTATCATTAAAGTCAACTTGTATAAGTATTATTAGTTGATTGAATTCGTCACACGGTGATATTGGTAGGGCACCATTGAAAACCAGGGAGCAATGGACAACTGTTTCATGCTAGTATTGATCACAAACTGATGTGAGTAAAAATTCTATCATCAGATACCGGTCCAAGGGTGCGTAGGGTTAGGCCCTTGCAGACCAAACCCCCTGGGGCGGAATCTAAGGTTTTCACTTCTGAGAAGTCCTATACCAGGACAAAACAGCTGTACAGTGTTCCAAGGTTTTCAATGCTACCCTATCGACATCAGTCTGTTACGAGTTCAATCAAATATAACTCAATTCCGATCTCCACAAACCACCTTAGTTCAACGTATAAAGGTTAGTAATTTATATATCAAAACAACGATGGTTATAAAGACAATATTCTGTTCGACAAATTCTCTTCATTTTCTGCAATAAATTAATTCAACATAAATGATCACGAACAATAAATAGCTAATTTTAAGGCAAATACAACAATTCAGTATAAAAGAACAGCCGCATATGCATTCCGGATTCTTGCAAAATATGAAGGTGAAATAAGATTGTTAGTCAAATATATATAGTAGTGTAAATGGGTGAAAAGATTACAATCAAGTCAATTGTCTAGTCAGGGACCGACAATAATGACTAAGTAATAGGTAAGTAAATTGGGTGGAGGGAGTATTCAAGTTCACTATGTATATCCATGACTAATAATAAATAATAGTATGTATATTTGTGAATGAAAAGGATGAAGAAAATTATATTTAGATATGATGAACTTAAGTTATTGAAGTACACAAAGCGTTACTCTAATTTCAGTTATCATATAATTAATGTGAAAACTAATTTATCGAATATTGGGTTGACGACGATAAGAAAAGAGGTTAGACGTAATTCTTTTGAATAAAACACTCTAGCCTCATAATTTGTATGGCTATCTCTTCTACCTATGAAGGACACTGAGTTCGATTCATTTTAGCAAATAACTATTTACACTGTCAATAACTGATTCATCTTTGCTGCATGACCCATTTGAACTAAGAGGGCCAATATCAATCTGTTATTATTTTTGGCATTATAAAATTAAGGTCCAACTTACTCAGCCCAATTTGTTAGTATAACTTATTTTATTGATTTAAACGAATGATTAATTAGTCCTGTAATATTTTGGGTTTTATTTTTTTACTTTAATTTAGATGCACTTCAATGTTTCAATGACCCTTGATAGCCTCCATTTATAGTATTATATGATAACACATTAAGGACTTTCATGTTAAATGTCTATGTCATGTAATTTCACTTAGCTAGACAGACATTTTATCAAAAAAACTCAATAAAAACACTGTGTTGCTAAGAGATAAAAATAAACAATTAGGTGAAAAATTCCTCTGACGCTATCATTTAATGAAGTTGTACATTCGTGTTTATGATTAATTCTTTGCATATGAGAGTCCATAGTAAAATAAAAAGGTGTTGCGTCATTTAACAATTCAATGTGTAATTATTAAGAGTTAATTACACATGTATGCCTATCAAAAAATAAATTACTATTCTAATTATTTTGATACTAGACAGTCATTACATTTTAGGATACATTATGCTTTTATATAGTACACTGGTCAATGTTTCAATGAGCATGTCTAATGCATATATGAAACAAAGCATTATTCAAAAACGTACTCAAAATGTGAACCTAGTTTTAATCACTAACTAATCTTAACTCGTAAAGTATCGAAACCCACCTACCGTTATGCATTTGTATCTTTTAAGTTTAGTACCGTTATTTATTAATACCCATTAACTGTAATCAGTATGAAATATTCTACTCATACTTGAAACATGAATTTGTCAAGTGTCTGTCAACTTTATTTAGCCACATTTTAAAAATGTATTCATTTGCAGGTGTCGGTTATTAAATATATCGAACCTTATTTTCTAAAGATCCAATAATAATGTTTATGAAATAGATAGCAGATTAATGTTAATCCATATTGTATATCATGCATAGCCAATTGATCTAAGTTTATCGTTATGTACTAAAGCATCCTGCTCAAAGTACTTACTTTTATTGTTGCTGAATGAAAATTTCCTTTGGAATCGTGTCTGGCATTTATTAAATACCATTATTTATAAAATGATTAGACGGTAATTAAATACTTGGAATGATTTACACTGCCTTGTATTTACATATTCAATCTGACAATAAAACGCCATAATATTCATATTAAAAGCTTTTGACCTAATTAATGCATGCAGTTAAATTTCGACTTTACATTAAATTGTTTAAAATGGTTTATTATAGTGAGAGACGATACAGAAAGCTGAAAGGTAACAAACAAAGATGATGTTCTACAAGTTATCAGATAGAGTTATACAGAGACATTATTGTATTCTGATAAGTATTCGATTGGTGTACATAAATAGATTTCACAACAAACCTATTATTGCAGAATACACAAGCGTGCAGAAAATGAAATAGAATAGATACTTAGTAAACAAGTCTTCACTTGTATTGATATTTGATTTTAAATGGCAATATTAAAAACTCGTAATGACTGAATAAATGTAATCTTGTTAATTAAAGATTTACTTTCAGCAAACCAAATAATACATATTACAATATATCCGTAAACGTTTGGCAAAATATTTTATTTACAGCATAAAGTACACATTTCACACACTTTTATAAGCTGGTAATGATCAAAGATGATGTCACACCTGTCGTATAAACTTTCAGTTAAACTACATAGATTGTATTCAAATTATAGAATGATGTAATTTGCAACATTACAAATTAATACTAGACTGAACAAATTATTATATCAATAATTTATTTTCCCAATAAATTACTTTCTTCAAATAAGTGAATATCACCTAGCTTAACAAATAGAATTAGTGAATTTTTAACATTATATGGTATGTCTGTCAGTTTACCTGTATAATTTTCGATGATAAGAATGAAAATTACTTTGTAAACTGAATTCTGCTTTACACTCATCACTTCTCTTTGCCTAACTAGTTTACACTTTTATCTTCGATTTTGTTTCCAACTGGAGATAATTCGTTTTTTATCATATTATAAATGAATTCATCTTATTAATTTTAAGTCATTTCTAGAAAAAAAAAACATTTTACTGTTCATTTTCATTAGAATAACACTAGGCAAATTTTTCATCTTTATGTAATATGTACATTGCATTTCGGATAGTAGATGAATACATTCTACGCATAATGATTAAGATCCCCTTTGAATTAACTGTAAAATGTTTGAGTTGTTGATAAACGAATGGTTACATTTCTCGTATTTTATAAACGGCTCATCATATTTATGTTAGGTGGATTGGTAGCTACATTAGGTCTGTCGAATAGTTAATTGATAAATATCTCATTTTTTAAACACTTCATTTATAAAACCTTAGCTTTTTTCTACATAATTCGCATTTACATTTTCTTATCCTTGTTTATTTAAGATCTATTCAATCACACTTTAGACGTGTATTAACCCCCTCTAATGAAACTATAATACTGCATATGATCATGTGCTAATCTTAAGTTGTAGCAAGTTATTGTTAATTTCATTATTAATTTCATCAAACAATTAGGCACTTAGTACACTTTGTTCACAAGTTACAACTCTGATGCTCTACTTCTTTGGTGGCATGTTACACTGATTGCCTTGTACATTATTTTATACTAGCTAACTTCATCAGTTCTTACTGCTTATATGAACTTATATTTGCTTATTTCAACAGGCACTTTTTACATAGATCTGTGAATAAAACTAAATCAAACGATGTATAATTATCTGTAGAAATAAACTGGAGGGATAACCAAAATCTGTAAGCTGATTATATTTATCAATCAATCAATGCCTGTCACACTATATAGAGCATAGGCCACCAACCAACATTTTCTAACCAGCTCTGTCCTTGGTTTTCCTCTCCAGTTCCTCACAGGTACTGTTGATTGTTTTCATGTATGCCTCCGATTCCCGGTGCAATATGTACATATTTTTCGTTTTGTCTTCGGGATTCCAACTTAGTGCATGTCACACGACGCAGTTTGGTGATTTCATCAGCGTGTGTCCTATCCACCTCTAGCGTCTTTTCCTGATTTCTTCTTTGACTGGAAGTTGGTTTGTTCTCTGTCATAGGTTGTTGTTGGTGGTATCTGGCCAACGGATCCGAAGCGTCTTGCGTAAACAGCTGTTTTTAAATACTTTTATCTTTTGAAGGATGCTTTTCATAGTTCGAGATCCAGGGAAAACCATTATAAATGCTTATATTTATGCTCTAAACTAATTCTCTATTCTATATTTAATACATAAATGTATTTCACTAAGTTAAGAAAGTTTTTATTTGACTAAAAATAAGTTTGACTAAATGTAGTTTTCAAACTGTTGCAAGGCAACTTGTTGATTACACGTTTCTTATCATGCAGGGGAAAAAATAAAATTCACAAGCACAATCCAAGGTAAACTCAGAATAATTTACTAGTTTCAAGTATTTATAACTATCTTTTGTTAAATCTATTTTATATTACTATAAGTAGACAAAGTATTGAGGAAGATCTTTTCGGTACACAGAGCAACTTTATATTTATATGCAATATATTCCAATCTTAAGCATGGATTTGTAAGTAAACTGCTTAAGACTTCTATATTCTGACTGGTGATAATGCTTATTAGTCCTTTATTTAATAAAGTCTGTGAACAACTTGAAATTAAAATAGTTGACTAATACGACATTTTATGATTTGAACAGTACCTATTCTAAACATCAATAGCACTCTGAATAATGATATTAAATCATTTTCTGTTAATTTAACGGCTAAATTGTTCTACTTCTCAAAAATAACCATCTTTTCCAAAACCTGTATGCTATTCTAAGAAGAAAAATATTCTTGTAATGTCCAGTATTGACACAAAACAACAAATCTCGATGATGAATGTTGACAAACTTTTTGTATTCTCATTCAAATTACAGGAGACATGAAAATAATCACACCTAATTCAATTTCAAATCAGCAGACTTTGCTCAAAAGAAGTAAGCGACATAGACAGGATATTGCATACCTTACAAACCCTCTTTTTAATCAATTCAAATTTACTAATAAAACTGTAAATAACGACAACATTCATGAAGATATTGTACTAGCGGAATTTCTGATGCCCGATGGTGTCAAGTTTACCGATCGTTTGGTTACACTGGAAAACATATTTAATGATTGTAAATTAAGAAGTTACGAGACTGAACTAATTTTTCAAGAGGCTACTGAACGAGATGAAAAGAATTGTAATGATTATTCAGAAGTTATTGATTTACTTTCACCAATTGATGGTGTGCTTATCGACTGGAAACATATGGACGGAATAACAGTGAGTGAATTTTGGAACTTATTCGAAACTGTATTATTAAATGACACGCTTAGAGATAGTTTGATTATGAATACTCCAAGGAATCTTTATTCTTCTCCGTATGGTCATTCATGGGAATCATCATATTACGCAAGTGGTGATAAAAAATCATCTTCTCGGTCAAATTCTATAGATGGTGAGGTTAAGAATGACAGGTATTTTCAAAGACAAACATATTCATTGGATGGTACGTCAAGAAAACGGATATCATTCAAACAATTTAGTTCAGCAAAAACTAAGTCATTTACCTGGTTAATTGTTATTAACGCATTGTCTTTATCGCTTATGCATGCTAACCTTTTTATGTAAAACGGCATATTTTTTGAGATAGGTTTAACGTGTGTTGTGTACACAAATTATCAATTTTGTGATCTACGGCTTCATTTCATGAAGTATTCTTATTGTGATCTAATGATTTTAAATATGCTGCAAGATTCTGTCATACTTTGATAAAATGACCTTAATTCTTTGGAGACAATACAATTGTTTAATCATCGTTCTTCTTTATTTACATTTATATATACTAATATTTCCTTATAATATTAACGTTGATTTGTAAACAAGCATTCAATCATTTCAAAATACATCTGTACATTTATTAAATAAATAATTAATAGAATAATCAATTCTTCTAAATGTCTCTTATCATTTGTTTTCTGTGAGATATTTACTTTCTTTCATCTCAATATGTCTACTGAACACGGCACTGATTTACTTAACAGTGTAAGAAGCTTACAGAACTTACATTTGTAATAAATTGACAAATGATTCACTTTTAAGTTAGTTAACAGAGACTGCTAAGTCGAATATACACATTTTTATCTAATTAAATAAGTCACGATGAAAAAGAGATATTCCTCTTTCAGTGTGTAAACATATCACTAAGCATTTCACTTTTTGACTTATCAATTAAATAAATGGATTACTTTCATAATTGGAAAAAGGAGATTTATTATTATCCCTTTTCTCTCTTTGTAATCATCTCACATGTTATTATAGAATATATTTTGATAACTGTTGCTTTAATGTATCAATCCATTTATATAAATTAAGTAGTACTTGAGAGTAGATTTCATAAGTAATTGATTATTTACAATAAGCGCTTAAAAGTTATTAGATGCTTTCACTCAGTATTTGATCAAAAACGTGGCCATTATTAATTGTAGGAAGAAAATTCGTAACATTATTAGCATATTTCTGCACATTTCAGACCACTGAATCCATTAATTCATTTTCTATCCGCCTAATAATGTAACCTGTTTGATTAAGTAGGTTGTAAAACGTTAAAGACTAAATTTGTAATAATTGAAGTATTGAATATTTATTATATCTACTGTGAGTATTGTCAGTTAATGTTAACATGAATAGAGATCATGACTGAATACTAGTATCAAGAAGGTTTCGATCAATTTATATAGATACTTTATCGATATCTTTTTGATTCACATTTCAGATTTAAAGTGTATTGCAATTCTTTCGTATTAATTTCAAGCTAACTGTAGTAACTGAATAACATCAGATAAGGATATTAGAGAAAGATCAAATCTAGAAACCTGAGGTCTAACGGCGTGTGCAAGATCTTATATGTTATCTGAAGCTATTCTAAACATTAAGTTCATTGAAAATGCAAAGGTGACAATCCATTTGTCATACAATTCCAGAAAAATTAATTATTTTACATAGTCAAATGAACAAACAACCATCATTTATCCATTTTAAACTTTAAGGGATAGTGTTTTCAGAAATGTGTCAATGATTAAATGCTACTACAGAGGCCTATGAATCACATATTGAAATGATGAAATCAGATGGTTTATTATTGTACTAAAAAGGCCGGTTAACATAATACAATTACTACTATACTTCAACTTCTAGATTCTACATGGCCATGAAATGCATAAAGGTACAAAACATTATTCTACAAACAATATAAGTTTTGATGAGAAATCTAAAGTGTTGATTTGTGTTCATAAAATTGATTACACAGTTTTGTTAGCATAATCTTCAGTACTAAAGTATTTCAGAAAGGAGGAAATTATTTCGTCACGAAGGTAAGCAGAGTATTTACAAGCATAATAGATGTTGAGGTATGCAGTTACAGCTTACTTTAATGCTTTTAAAACTGATCTAATTTTAGATAAGACTACGCTGCCACAAATTATTTAGGTGAAGTAATCATTAAATAACTTATCAATTATATTCCAATTACATAATTTAGATGAGACTTAAGCTATGACACAATGAATTGGATGTTTCTTTGTAATTTTTTATCAGTTAAAACTAATAAAAGTGTACTATTGTACTTAATTTTGTCAAAAGTATATCATATTCTTAGTTATTAAAAATCGGACTTAGAAGCAATACAATAAAGTTTGCTTACTGGTTTTGTTTTACTTAAAGTATCATAAATATCCTACGTTGCATTGACTCTAGATTATTTAAATAACAGTGAATGAAAATGGCCATAATGTGTGATATGTATTATGATATGAACATCCATAAAGCGACTATTTAACTTGCATACACAGAACGTAATAATTTATTAAGTAGTCGTTTTACTCACACTTTTCTCGAATATGCCTCAGGCAGATAAATGATATTCTTTAATATCTGACAAATTGTCCTGCTTTTTATGTACATAACGTCATCTGCAGCAAGTTATGTCCCAGAGTCACTTTAAATCACACGCATTTTAATGTAGCTATCAGTAGTGTGGCACATTAAGAGTTTATATATTTACAATTAAGGTTGCTGAAATAGACAACTGAAGTTCCTTAACCGAGACATATTATATTTGTTATGACTACCAAATTCCATGTTGAAGTGATCAAAGGAAAACAGTGTATGTAATGCAATGTTAGTAATTAATGACAAGTTATAAGAAAGTACATCTAAGTTGTTTCAACAACATGTTTTCCATAATCAAATATTATTTGACATGTTTACTTTTGAAAATATAAGTAGTAATACTGGAATTCTTAGTAATCTTAATAATAACATAGAAAATCAGTGTTTTTACAATTCGTAGCAATTCAGCTGAATAAAATCTATTGAAGAGTTTTCATTTCAAAATAAAGAGTTTTGTAAATTTGGTGATTACACTGTATTTAGACTATGAAGCAGTATTTTAGACAAATTAAGAATGATCACATTTTTCAATGAATTGCCATAAACTGTACACTTATTTAGTCTCAGAAAATGATATTTTTAAACGAATAAGTTCTAGAAAGTATTGGTGAAGTTAGTCGAATAGAAATACACTGGATAGCATTTATGTAAGTAGTAATACACAAATATTGAGGGCTTTGACTAAGTTTTTCTTTGTAACATTTAGGGATATGTTTTAACAAGGTTATGGTAATATGTTTCGACCGACATATTTTCTGTCACGTCCAGGAAATACGATGAACAATCAATATACAGTTTGAAATATCTTACCTTACAGTCTTATGTTAAGAAAAAAGGTAAAACGTAATAATTGGAAAGATATGATATTAAGCACTACTCAACCATTCTGTAGTGTCATTATTTAATAATCAGGTATCTATGACGCTCCTTTACCAAAATCCATAAAGGTAACTTGACATCGGAAGTGTTGATGCGTCGTAGGTAGGCGATATATATCCAAGTGTGTATCTACCTACAACTTTCGAAAACTAAATTTACATTAACTGAACTCGTATTCGTAACAAAAGGTAGATATTTCAACATTGCTGTAACATACTCTTTACGGTAAGTCAACTTTAAGAAGATAGTTTTCATTGTGCAGATTTAGTTATATATCGTTAACCAAATAAACGGTTTGTGTCATATTGGCTCTGTTTATTAGGGTTTATAGATGTACTTTAATATATTTGCGGTTTTTGAAAAAACTTAAAGATTGATAACATCTTAGTAAAAATTCCATACAAATGGTATATGCTTAAACAGAACCAAACATAAGAAATGATAGATACCGGATGGTTGAAATGAGTTTTAAACAAGCTGACTAATTTGTATTTTCAAATCAGAATACATAGTCAAATAACGTTTCTTACTGGTTTGCTTTGAATTCTAACTAATTTCTCGTTATCGTATTAATCATTTATAGTATAATCAACTTCCTTAAAATCGATAGGTACTCTTTATAAATGAAGTAGTTTGTTGTTTATATTCATCACAGATTAATACTGGCTAGGTACTATTGATAATCACGAAGCACTGCACAGCTGTATCCCTTAATTATTTTAGTAGTACTCAACAAAGATCAAACTATGATGAGTAGAAATAGCCAATCGGAATTTAACTAATTTCCGCAATAGCACTAGAAAAAGTAGTTTATAAACAATCACTTATTCTATTAAATTCATTGACATTAAAAAAACTTTTATACACTAAATTTTAAAAATAAAATGCTAAAATCATTATTTCAGCTAAATTATTATCTCTTATTTATTCATTTTTCTTTCGAGCTCATCATAAACATGAAAAATCCATTTAATGAAATTAGTGAAATTTTTTTACAGAAAAGAAAAAAATCGAAAGAAAAACGAACAATAATACAAATAGATCTACTTATCGCATTAAATTTACAAGTTTATTTTTATAAATGCTGAGTAAAACTGGGAAAAAAAGTGAAAACAATTATTAACTATGAGTAATAGTAGTGGTTTAGTGACAATTATTCCGTTTAACATTAATTGTTTAAATTGCGTAGCATAAAAGGGGGATGAATGCTAATTTTTGGTTTCCTCTTCCCGCCCCCGTTTTAAAATTATTTCCTGATTAAATTTCATTGCTTTATTTTTTATTTAATATAAACTAATTCAAAGTTCATTGTTATTGATCAACTAGAATAACCTACAATTCAGCTATATCAAAACATAAAATTTTCAAATATTTTACTTGCAAAATAATCTTGTCTTCTTCTTGATAAAACGTGTAATTGTAAATTCATGTTTTATGCTTAACGATTATTTCTGATCCGACTTGTAAAAACGTTTAAATGTTAACAATGAAATTCAATTGATAAAATGAAAAAAACACTGTAAAGAATATAAAGTGTATTCTTTTAACAAGTAGAAAATAATATATTCCAAGCTAAAATAATAATTCTGATAAATTGGATTTCGGTTGGTAAGTGAAATCCAAAACTAGCGTTTTGTCCTATTCGGGACTTTTCAGCTGCGTGTTCCTGTACTCCGGTAATGATGTTCACGCGGGAACTCAAATTCAACTGTTTTCGTTTCAAACGCATTTAAATTATTATTTATGTGCTGGCAGAATATTTGTCAAGATTGTGGGACATTTGACTTATTAATTACTTATACCTTCAATACATAAACAATCCCTTAGATCATTAGCTAAATAAATGTCATTTACAGTGATGTTTCATCCCAGGATGGGACTCTGCATGAGTATGCTTTAGTAACATCCAATAATAACAATCATGTGTACTAATAAAATGTGACCATTAAAGTTTAGCCACATAGAGTGCGAGACAGTGATCTGAATAACTCATCTGTAGTCTTGAGTGATGATTGCCCTGATAATATTCACTAACCTGAGCCAACAACTTTACCCCATAAAGGATGTTGGGAGAGCATTATGATAGAAATCTCTACCCTTTCATTCCAAATGAATTTCAAATGGTATTATGAGTACTCAAAAGTGGCTTTAAAGACTACTTAATTCATTCTTGTTAAAAAACGAACATTATTGTTGAAACGTTACTTGATTTACGATTCCAAAAAATTTAAACACAGAATAGGATTAAAATTTACAACGTTTTGGTTTAAAGTTTATAAATGCAACTCATAGAACATTGGTCATAATTTTTACCCTTTTATTATGTATATTGATGATGAACATATCATCTGAAATTATGACAGTTTGTAGCAGATATCCTAAAAGTGGTTTCTTATTTCGACTTAGAAATACATGTAATAAGTTGATTACTGTCGTGTTTGTATATTGTTAGAATCCAAAGTAAGGAAGACAGTAGTTCTGTTCAAATGAAAACGGAACTGTTTGACTAGATAGATAAAATAGTTAAACTACTATGTGTTTACAGTGAGAACCATAGGCGGATAGAAAGAGATGAACTTTCGAATTAGGTTTCTAGTCGCAAAAATAGACACCTAAGTTAGTAAATATCACAGCACACGTGATATTCTGCAAGGTGATATTAAGTTACAAGGGTTGGAATAATATTGAAGTGCAAAAGGCAATAATAATAATTGGGTATTGAAGTGATTGTAAAATGTGATCTAAATACCATCTATTAGCTTAAGTCAGTCGTTGGAAATAACGAAGCACTAAACAGCTGCTATGTGTTAGCATGGTATTTCTCAGTAGTGCGAATGCACGACCTGAACGCTACTTACATTTCTAAAAACACCTGATTAAAAGCATTATTATTTGAATAGTGAACAGATTTATGAGGTTATTCCTGGAGTTATAATGAAAAAAACATGGCCAATGGAGTTCAACCACGGTAGATGTGTTGCAGTCATTTACCAGTAAGAGTGATCGAAGTAGTGCAAATATATGCTATGAGCTGACTAAAGTTAAAAATATCAACCATTAGATGCTGGGTTAGTGGTATAGTAGTTGAACGTTCTCTGAAAAACCTGTCTTTAGCTTGATTTCCTGGCAGGGTGGCTGAGGGCACAACTGTTTGGTGCTTCGCTATTTCAATGGTTGTCTAACTTTGATCGATTCACGATATCAAATCCAAATATTAGTTAATTTTATTGTAACTTCTAACATGTTATGGGGTAGTCCCGCAACAGGTTACTTTCATTATAATGAAAGTAGTTTCAAAATAGTGAGAAGAAAGATCATTATTCATTAAATTAAATGAAATATTTCCATTGGTCGAAATTATTAGTATTACCAATAGATTAGATTTACAATGAAGCGTATCAATACTATCTGGATAACAAAAAACACTTTTAACCTAGTAGACAAAATTTAGTACAATAACATAAATTTATGTAGAAAATTGCGATAATTAGTCAATAAAATCATAAAGTGTTTCAAGTGGTGAGAAGCTAGAGTTTATGGTTTGAAAATCAACATAACTGATTTAACTTTAATAACTTTACAAATTACTGTTCACCATTAAGGAGTAAAATAGAAAGAACGATACCAATCACTACTCTCGGTAACCATTTTAACTACCTCTAATGGTGTAGCGCTAATTGTTATAGAAACATGTTTTCACCAGTATGTTGATCAAATGGGGTATGGTTATTTGCATCAAGTTCTAAAAGTTGTTTATTTGCCAATATTTTAATAATTTTCTTACCTAAAAATAAAAACTGTACATCTCTTGTGATAGTCTATCTCTTGAGGTAATAATAATACTAATTCTTAATTCATAATTTGGTTATTTCTATCAGAAGAAATCTAGGTAATCACTAGCATAAATTGATTTAAAAGGAACAATTTAAGAACATTCGAGTTTAATGCTCCCTTACTAACAATATTTTGACTTGCTTCGTAACTCACTATTTGTATAATGACACCACATCTTTATACAATCAACATAGTAATGCATATTCAAAAGGAAGTATTAAATGCAAAAGTTTTGCATAGTTATTTGTCACGTAAATAAACATCAAAATTACTGGTATGATAACTTCTGTTACACTTTCTTGCAAAAATCACATGTAGAAAATTAGAATTTTTTTAGAATTGTTTACCACAGAAAGTGTTGAAATAATTTACATTTGATGAGCTTATAAATGCTAAATTTAGTTAGTAGTTTTCATCACATTTACAATGAAGAAATTGAAATCATGTTTATGTAACATCATTAGAAAATTCTATATCTGACTGCTAATAAATTTAAATAAAGCAGAACACTTGCAGTATACTTTGAAATCAATATATTTCGTTGCATTCAATCTCATCAACCACATGCAAGTTATTGAATTTAGGTAACAAAAAATATTGATACATTTGTAGATTATGACTTGCATTGTTCAACAGATAATAGATTGTTTAGAAGATGATACTGTGAAGAAGCATTTATAAATAAATTAATTGAATATTCTGAAGTTTCTTGGAAAATAGGTTCACCGAATAATTCCAGCGGTCGTGTAGGAATGAGTTTGGGTCATCAGTCTATCGTTAGCAGAGCAATATAATTAAATACGGATGGATACTGTGAAGAAGCATTTATAAATAATTAATGAATATTCTGAAGTTTCTTGGAAAATAGGTTCACCGAATAATTCCAGCGGTCGTGTAGGAATGAGTTTGGGTCATCAGTCTATCGTTAGCAGAGCAATATAATTAAATACATGGAGATAGCTATTTTTGTAGACTGACATTTTTAACTGATTGAATATGTCATAGATTGATTTTGGCAGGGTACCACTGAAAGCGGCATCATTCTGTGGTAGATATACACAACTAAACTTCATACCTATTTCCTAAAAACCATCTCAATCCATCTTTTCATTAAACTTTGCTTGTCTTAATCCGTTATTTGATTTTCTAATTTAAATAATATATATTACCATTTTTCAGCAGTGTTCGCTACTTACTTTTTTATTTGCTTCAAATAATTCAGTGGAAATTGTGAATACCAAGTGTGATGGAAATGAGAAATCTACTAAAGGTGTATTGGGGGATATCAAAAATAATACGTGAATAATTTTATGTACAATTTTGAAAAGTATTATTTCACAAACAAAAAGCAGAGTGTTGTATTTTTGAGCTATGTTCATAAATATCTTATGAACTGGAATTATACTGAAAAAATAAGTAAAACAAAATTTAGAGATCTAGATGCAAAATCAGTCGTTTTTGCAGTTTCAAGCTAATAAATACTTTGCATTCAGTGAAATATTCTATGGCTCCTTATTAAAGAGTCACTTAACGTATACTACATAAAAATATACATTTTATCCAAAAGTATACAATATAATGGAAGTTGAAAGCAACAACCTTATTTATACTAATTGTTTTCTTTATTCACCTTTTATTTAATCATCTTGACCTAAAGTTGTTTTAAAACAAAACAGATTAAGAATAAACAAAAAAGTTTACTTTGAAAGTGAATTAGTTTTACTTTTAGTACTAACTTTAAAACAGTGAAAAAGTAATTTAAAAGAATCCCTACTTAGAGTAAATTACTAAGCGTCCTGTTATGTTATTCGTTGATAAAGAAGTTTTTATGATACTAATAATAGGGTTTTAGATATTTAAGTGTCTCACCCATTAACACTGCTTCTCAAGTAAGTTGAGTTTGGTATATGTACACGTTTGTGAAACATTTAGATTGTTCATAAAGGTTGATAATTTATGGGCGAAATGGAAAACTGTAGCTAACCTATTATTATCTACAGCTGTTAAAAATTGTATTCTCAAAAGAAAGTGACTGAAAGCCGCACGTAGGTTAATCTATGAGCTTTCATGATAGCTTTCGACTGTAACAAAACAATGAAATTAGATTACGAAACCATTTATTAGTAAATGAGACTGTTTTAAGACTGGGAATTTATTTGTTTAATGGCATGGTATTGCAATGACAATGCATCAAGATGAGTACTACTGAAGAGGTTGAAACGAAAATGAAGGGCTCGACGCATCTAAATCTAAATTTTAGGTGATAATGATTAATCAAATTCGACGTCGCAGTATTAATGTTGCATATTTCTAACCTTTCTGTAGCGTTGTATTCTACTTCATCTTTCTGATGCTGTAAACCACTATTTGTGCTCTTACTGTAGCCATTAGATGTTCAAATTATTTCTCCTCGTAGCAGAATGCATCATATATCACTAAAGAACTTACCTTTTATTAATCATGAAATATAAGGTTTTAAGGGTAATTAACAATCCCTGTTTCATATAGACTGAAATTAAAATAAGTAGAAACAGCTAACCTGGAAATCGTTATATTATTTTGGTCTTGAGCTTGAATAATCATAGTAGTGGTTGGCATTTAACATTCCGGTGATTAGTAATAGATTAGTAAAATACTTAGTCTGGGAGAAACTATTGTAATAATTACCAATTACGAAGTTTAAAGGATTGTAATATATCTCGAGTGGTTCTAATCCCTGACAGTGTATCTTAAAGATCAGAATTATCTTCATCTAGTACGGTATTATGTATATAAACTCGGTAAGTTTTAAGTTGTTGTCAAAATAATTTGTGAATACATGTAAAGTTCCAATTATGTGTAGACGACCAAATATTGTACGTCAACACCAGTTAGACTGTATCATTTTATTTATTCTCTTCCCATTGTTTTCTTATTGATAGATATCAACTTAACCAAACTACAACTAAGCAAATTAAATACTCAACTGCAGTCAGTACAAAATAAAATTGCTTTCTTCGCTGGTCTAGAATTTAACGTCGTTGAAAAGCCACTGGATGAGAATCCTAAATTAATAATGAATAAAGTTATCACGAATTTGGGCAATGCATACAATCCAGTAACGGGAGAATTTACTGCGCCAGTAAATGGCATTTATATTTTATTTTTAGCTATTTCAGCTCAAGAGAAATCTAAGGCATGTGAATTATGTAAAGTTTTATTAATTTGTTCAGAAGTAAATGATTCTGTTGATGTGTTGTAATCGGCTAAGACAATGAACTGTGTGATGTGAGTGGGAAACAAGAACTGCATGTAGAAGTACTTAATTTTTAGGGACCAATTATTGTACGCGATGTTGCTGAAGTCAGTCCTGATTTAGAAACCTGAGTAACGATTGTGGCCACTATTCTGGATAAAAGTCGTTCATATTTTCAGATTACAGATACACTTAGTATAGCACTTGGAGGCTTACTGAAGATTCCATTTAACATAAAACATAAAGGTGGCTTTTATCAGATATATGTTTGAATAATATAAATTGTTGTTTAGTGCTACCAACAGTCTTTAATAAGCATTTAAATGTCTTGAAAATACTTTCTTTCTAGTCATATTGTTGATGAACGTATAGCGGTTTAGCTGTCATTTTCCCAGTCTTATTATTTACTTATAGTTTTAGAAGTATCATTCTATGAAATTGTTTCAATACTTTTCAATCAAAACCTAGTGATTATCCTAACCATAAACTTGCAGAAATTAAAAAGATCCTGAAAACTTGGTGTATTTTGACTGAACATAAAAATGACCATATATTATGGAAAATAATGCTGAATAAGGAAAAAAGTCATATTCATAAACTCCTATCAGATAATTATACGTTTTACTTCTTCTTCTCAGAGTGATAATAATACTATTATTACTGTTTTTAATAAGTACAGAATGTTTCGCATATAGTCAGTTGGAAAATATGATTTTTATAACTCACTATTAAATACGAAGTGAAATCAAAATAAAAACAATAAACTAAATTTTTGTTCAAATTAGTTCTCAGTTTTTCTAGTTCATACATAGTGATCAAAATACAACAAATTACTTGGTATACTTTTTTGAGAACAATCTACACACTACTTTATGGTTTTGTTAGTATTCTAAGTAGTAATGATAACAGAATCTGTAGTAACCACTTTAATCGCTGTATATATTAGGATTAATTTCCTGCATTAACATTTATTGCAAATAAAGGCTCATTTCCAAGAATGAAAATGAAGACCATATTGACTCATTGTCAGTGGAGTAAAACTTTGTATAGATCTATGGAATAACTTGCGCAATTAAAGTCATTTTCATTATATTTTGCTTTGTAAGTCCAAATTACTGAACTAGTCTGTCAGTCTGTTGCAAGCACTATTGCGAATCTTTACCTGTATCACGATGATATTATAGTTAGCGACAGAGTTTAGCATATCGAGTTCGGTACTAATAATGCTAACTTAGCTCAGGACGTATTCTAAGCGTTCTATAAAATGAACAAATCTTCTTAACAAGTTACTGTAAATACGAAGTGTCTAGTAAGCTAATTCTTACTTGTAAATTATATTAAAGACTGATCATAATTAGACGAAAACTGAACACTAGCAAGCACTTGACAACTGATTTGCCTTAGTATGAGACACATGTAAAGAACATTTGGGACTTTGGACTGTATAGAACCCAGGTCCTTCGTACATCATGATGGGTACCCAACCATAAAACCAGTGCGTTGACAACCAGTCTCCTTCATTTCTAATCTTAATTTATTTCGGACTAAATACATTACTATTTGTAACTAGCATTTAAATCATATTGTAAAAAAGTGAACCTGTTTTTTTAGGCAGTTGTACGATTAATGCACAATGATAAACAAATATTTGATGTTTGGTCTGAAAGTTCACCTTGGGCAACAGCAACAAATCAAGGAATTTTGCAAATGTATAAAGGTGATCGTGCATGGTTAGTTATACGTGATGGAGCATATTTTTTATATGGTTATATGTATTCAACATTTTCTGGATATTTATTATTCGATTTTAGTAATAATGAAACAGTTAACATACCATAATTAGTTTAGTGTTATCACTAATGTTAGTAATAACCAAAAAAGAAATTCAATCAAGTAGTTGCATTTTGTTTTACATAAATTTCATTGGAGATTCTATCAAACAGACACAAAAACTGTTTAAAATTGATGTTATATTTTAAAACATACTTAGAAAAGTAATGATAGATTAATTACATCAGTCATTTGATAATCAACGTGCTATTGTGCAGAAAATGTTCTTATTCTACCTCAGTGCTCTCCTCTGCTTAATCTTTCATATTAAAATTTACAGAATAAACCTACTGAATAAAATACCATCTTCATTTTCACTGTGTAGAATTAAACCTCCTTTATCACCTGCAATCAAACAATTTACTCATAATTTTGTTCAATTGATATATTAAGATAAATCATATTAAAAGTCCAAAATGATTCTAAATTTCGTACAGTTACACAATTGGAAATACAACCCTCTATTGTATATCTTATCAACTCGACGATAAAGCAGATGTCATCGAAGTTAATCTCTAAAGATAACTTAAAACAACGCACAAGAAGATTACTCAATAATTCTGATGGCCTAAAGTGATACTCCTTTATCTATTGCAAATTAGTGCCAAGAACAGGTACCACATGAATTATTGCCCATGTTTTCGTAGGTAAATAAATTTAAAACACTTATTAATGACGTGTTTATACTAACTATATGGTTCGCTTTTAGTGTTGTCATTCTAAAAAGAATGATAGATTCCCTTATGAAGAACGGATATTATAGCAGAGTAGACTACAGTTGCACGGGGAAATGTCATTCTTATCCAAACAATACTGTCATGATTGAAGTGTTTTTACGGAATGGATGGGATTCATTTTTACCTTCGTCGATCATATAACATACTGAATACTGAAATTGCAATATGTTAACAACAATGTTTTGATTTGCATACATATAACGCTACTACGTATTTTCCTAAAAACCGACCAGGCCACATAAAAAGGGCGACGAAGATTACATAGACAAAGGCCGAGTCAACTATTTCCAAACAATATCCATATATAGGTTAGTAGACTGAACCAGACAAGGAATTTCCTAGTGATCGTAATTGAGTAAAGAACACCTCTTACAACAGACTTGTGTTATTTTAATATGTGGCTGTGAAACGTGCCACCTGGTCCAAAACAATATATAAAGCAAGTCTTAATTATGAGCACTACGCTAATAATAAAACTATAACAGAAGGTCATCAGACGATCGTTATTCCAAGAAAGTCAAAAATTCGGAAGAGTTAGCGAAAAATCTTTATCTTATTTATATATATACAAGTTAGCGCCTGTAGCTCTCCTAGGGCTACTGCCAGTCCCAAGCCCGGGTAAAGGAGGAGGGTTAGACATGGGGCTAACACCCCCATCCCATAAAACCCAAGCTTGCTAAAAAAACGCAAACCAGATTGAACAAGATAAGCCATTTAAACTCTGCCCTGGGAGTGGAAGGATTCATGACGCCTCATGATGAAAGCCGAAATTCTTCGGAAGTCATGAGGCCGATGCCCCCCCTTCTAACAATCAGAGCAAATGTTTTTATAGGTACATGGAATGTTCGAACAATGTGGGAGAGCGGAAAGACAAATCAAATAGCTGCAGAAATGAGGAGATACAACTTGACAATACTCGGAATCAACGAAACCCATTCGACTCAAGCTGGACAGAAAACATTGGCTTCGGGACAGATGATACTATACTCCGGCCACGAAGAGAAAAATGCTCCTCACACTCAAGGAGTTGCTCTGATGCTGTCCAAGGAGGCACGTAATGCACTTGTGGGATGGGAACCACATGGACCCAGGATCATCAAAGCATCTTTCAAAACAATGAAGAAAGGGATTACAATGAATATTATCCAATGCTATGCACCAACCAACGACGGCAACGACGAAGACAAAGATCAGTTTTACGATAGACTGCAATCAATTATAGCAAAGTGTCGAGGAAAGGATCTGACAATACTGATGGGGGACCTAAACGCCAAAATCGGAATGGGCAACATCGGATATGAAGAAATCATGGGACGACAAGGTCTGGGAGACAGAAACGACAATGGTGAAAGATTTACAAACATATGTGCCTTCAACAAATTGGTTATAGGTGGTACAATATTCGCCCACAAACGCATACACAAGGCTACATGGGTCTCACCGGATCATACTACTGAGAATCAAATCGATCATATATGTATCAATAAAAAATTTAGAAGATCAATCGAAGATATAAGAACCAGGAGAAGAGCTGACACAGCTTCAGACCACCACCCGGTGGTTTTTAAATGAAACTGAAGCTAAAGAAACAGTGGACAACTGGAGTGGCAGCAGTACAACGGTTCAATACAGGCTTTCTCCGAGACACTAACAAACTCAGCGAATTCAAAATATCTCTCAACAACAGGTTCCAAGCCTTACAAGATCTGCCGAAAGAAGAAGAAACCACTATGGAGGACAACTGGAAAGGAATCAAAGAAGCACTAACGTCAACGTGTCAGGAGGTTCTAGGCCGCAAGAAGCACCATTATAAGGAATGGATCTCCACTGTGACATTGAGCAAAATTCAACAAAGGAGGAACAAGAAGATAGAAATCAACAACAGCCGAACAAGAGCAGAGAAAATCAAGGCTCAAGCTGAATACTCAGAAGCAAATAAGCAAGTAAAGAAGAGCATTAGAGCTGACAAACAGAAATACATCGAAGGCCTTGCAACGACAGCGGAGAAGGCTGCAAGAGAAGGAAATATGAAACAGCTATACGACACAACGAAGAAACTGGAAGATAAACATGGTAAACCAGAGCGACCGGTCAAGAACAAAGAAGGCAAGACACTCGCTGAGATTCAAGAACAAAGGAAGAGGTGGGTAGAACACTTTGAGGAACTTCTAAATAGGCCAGCTCCACTGAACCCACCGGACATGGAAGCAGCACCTACAGATCTCCCGATAGATGTCATTTCCTAAACCAACGATGGAAGAGATCAAGATGGCCATCAGACAAATGAAAAGTGGGAAAGCAGCAGGACCTGACAATATACCAGCTGAAGCACTCAAGTCAGATATCGACCTAACAGCAAGGGTACTCCACGTTTTATTCAGAAGGATCTGGGAGGAAGAACAAGTGCCGGCAGACTGGAAAGAAGAACATCTTATCAGGATATCAAAGAAAGGAGATTTGAGCAAATGTGACAACTACAGAGGGATCACGCCATTACTGTCGATACCAGGGAAAGTTTTTAATAGAGTATTGTTGAACAGAATGAAAGATTCAGTGGAGGCTCAACTTCGAGATCAACAAGCTGGTTTTCGTAAGGATCGGTCGTGCATGGATCAAATCGCAACACTATGGATCATCGTTGAACAACCAATTGAATGGAACTCGCCCCTGTACATCAACTTCATTGATTATGAGAAGGCGTTTGATAGTGTAGATAGGAGAACACTATGGAAACTTCTTCGACACTACGGCGTACCAGAGAAACTCGTCAATATCATCCGGAACTCTTACGACGGAACACAGTGCAAAATTGTGCATGGAGGACAACTGACAAATGCATTTTCAGTGAGGACCGGAGTCAGACAAGGTTGCTTGCTCTCACCTTTTCTTTTCCTCCTAGTGGTTGACTGGATCATGAAGACCTCCACATCTGAGGGAATGTACGGGATTCAATGGACAAGTAGGATGCAACTCGATGATTTGGACTTCGCAGATGATCTAGCTCTTTTAGCACATACACACTAACAAATGCAAGCAAAGACAACCAGTGTAGCAGCAACTTCAGCATCAGTAGGCTTGAACTTACATAAGGGTAAGAGCAAGATTCTCAAATACAACACAGGGAGAACCAACCCAATTCAACTTGATGGAGAAACTCTAGAAGAAGTGAATACTTTCACATATCTGGTGAGCATCATCGATGAACAAGGAGGGTCCGATGCAGATTTAAAGACAAGGATTGGCAAAGCAAGGGCAGAATTCCTACAGTTGAAAAACATATGGGACTCAAAACAAATATCAACTAACCTCAAAGTCAGACTCTTCAATTCGAACGTGAAGACAGTCCTGCTGTATGGAGCTGAAACTTG
The DNA here is from genome assembly GCA_034768735.1 of Schistosoma mekongi. Taxonomy (NCBI): domain Eukaryota; kingdom Metazoa; phylum Platyhelminthes; class Trematoda; order Strigeidida; family Schistosomatidae; genus Schistosoma; species Schistosoma mekongi. The sequence goes on from CM068306.1 coordinate 44,619,603, forward strand.
GAGAATTACTGCAAACATCATCAGACGGATACAAGTATTTATAAACAACTGCCTACGAAAGATACTGAATGTCCGTTGGCCAGAAATCATCAGCAACAGCTTACTATGGGAAAGGACAAACCAACTTCCAGTAGCCGAAGAGGAAATTAGGAAAAGACGTTGGAAATGTATAGGACATACATTACGCAAACCATCAGACTGCATCACGAGACAAGCATTAACATGGAATCCTGCTGGGAAACGGAAAAGAGGAAGGTCAAAAACACGCTGCGGCGAGAATTGGAAGCAGACATTAAAAGGATGAGCAGCAACTGGAAACAATTAGAAAGGATTGGTGAGGACAGAGTTAAATGGAGAACTCTGGTGAGCGGCCTATGCTCCTCAGCGAGGAGTAACGGGCATAAGTAAGTGAGTAAGTAAGTTAGCTCAAAATCATTACTCTTTACCTGTAACTACCAAATTAGTGGAGTTACAAAATATATTTCTATGATATATTATCTGTAGTCTATAAGTAATTTTTAAATTAGAAAATGCATACTTCCGGTTATTAGGCTCTAAATTTTTTTTCCAAGGAAAAGCTGCTAAATAATGGGATTACATATACGATGATTATTCAAGCAAGAATAAGTAACGAATAACACCAAAAATTTACAATGATTTCGAAAATAATTTTGTTATACTACTTGTCAGTAGTTCAATAAAAATGCTTACAATTTGAAGGACCTTATAATTATGGTAATTCTATGTATATGTTTTAAGTGGTATAAAGTACTTTAAAATGTGTGTATCGTTGTCAGTAAAAAAGCGAAAGAGGGTAAGAAAGGGATGAAAAACATTAAAATGTAGCGAGCTCTGAACTTCCAAAATCTTGCCTTTACTTTCTTAAGTTATTCTATTTGACAATGTGGATTTAGTGTAGAGGCTCTTTAAATAATATGAAGTTAATTTAGTTATCTAAAAGTCCAGGTTTCCATCCATTGAACCAAATGCCTATAATAAAAATCTATCTTTCATAAATCTAGCGTATAGTGAATTTATTAATTCATATAATTTAACAGATTGAATAATTTCTCCTGAAAGATTTGTATAGTGTGTAAAGACTGTTTTGTTGGCTAAATATTTCAATTACAAAGCACAGTGAGGTAGGAGATTGAAAGACGAATAGAACAAAACATAGTACAAATAGACTGAAAGATGGTAATTTTAGGTTTGTTACTTGTCCATTGCTGGTAAATGATGGTGTGTTTATAAATTCTATTATATCATCCGGCTCTCTTATGAAAGATATGTTTGTGAAAAGAAGTTCATAATTTGCGTCGACTGATGGCTGGGTAATAACTATTAGCATGTCTATGTAATACTGAAAGAACTCCACTGGTTAAATTCTAAAGTAACCACTAGTCTAACACATATGACGTACATTCTTTAGTTGTTAGATAATTAAAGGTAATCAGCAAGAAACTCTGAACCTCCCATTCGCCTGCAATCTTTAGGTAACTAGTACTTCTTGTAGGATTCAAGTATGCATTGCCCTGTTTTATAGTCTGCAACCAATAACACTTAGTAATTCATGCAGCAACTTCTAAGAAAACAATAGACTTCGATCTGCATAACCTATTAGTGTTTATAAAAACTAACAATTGGGATATGCACTAAAGAAGCTTCTAATGCTTATGAACTGCTGAACGAAACACGTTCTATCTCTGTATTCTTTTTTATAAATCATCGTCGTATTTACTGTCCCAAAAAATTAATAATCACCCATGAAATATTAACGTGTTGAGTAATATTTAGATAGAGTATTCTGCAAGTAAATATTATCTAAAATCGTTAGAATCTGACTTTTTTTCAAATAAAAGCCCCACGAGTTTACCGTTAGTTCACTCAGATAAGTTAAGTAGCAGTAACATTCATTAAATGGATTACCGCATAAGGGTGTATCAAGAATAAACAAATTATTAAGTGAGCTTCATAATGAGCGATAGCCGTAGTTTCCACACTAAATCTGCTTCTTTTGGAGGCAAACTTGTAATCTGACCAGACGACTTTCGTGTTTGAATTGAGTGCGATACTTTGCAGTCACATTATGGAATACCGTAACTTGTGTATGCATTTTTGGGTTATATTTTGTTTTATAGGCAACAACGAACGCCAAAAACAATAAGATTGAGATCTATTAAATTATAGATAAATACTGTTGGACAAACGTGACTATTGAAAGTTGAGCATGTTTTCGTCTTTTACAGTAAACGATATGAAGATATTTGGTTTTTAGGATAGTAAAGACGTATAAAATGATGAAACAACCAAACAATCATTATATGAATTACATGAACTACATTTCATTGTGCCAAGCCCATCGATCTTAAATAGCTATTTATCTATTCAGTTTATGCATTGTTCTTATGAATCCACACTTTCTGTGTTACTAACATACTAAAAAATTCAATTATATATAGATCACGCTCAATATGATTAAATTGTTGTAACCATGATTATATGAAACGTGCAACACTAAGGCAGTAAATTTAAACAATTATCAACAAACAGTATTATAATTTTAGTGATGAAATATATTAAACTACTAATTATTAATAGTATTACTAGTTATTGATCTATTAATACACAAGGTCATACGTAACCATGCATAATTATGAAATTAGCTCTATTTTATGTATCGACTGGTAGCTTAACAGTGCGCATATATTTGCATATGAAACCAAATGATCTCATGTCTGATGGAATGATCAAAATAGTACAACCATAATAAATGTTACACCACCTCAGATACATAGGCTATTTCAGTTAGATTAAAAGCTACTTCTACAGTAACGCACTTATTTTCATGGCCATTTTGATTGGGTAGAAACATGATCAGCAATGTATGGATTGATTTTAAGAAATACGTTAAGGTTTCACTCAGTGTAGTGACTGCCATGTAACTATCTGCCTCATCAAATAATAGATGAAGAGTGAGACAACTCACCAAACAGCTTTTCTATTCTTCAGTCATGATATTCCCACAGTACTGACGAATGAAGTCGAAAAGTCTATTATGATTCTCTATACCACGAAATGGTCTGTCAGATAACTTTGTTCATAATAAAAAATAAAGAATTGAATACACGTCAAGTAGTTGAGAGATTTCTTACTTTTTACTTATATAGATTAATAAATGATAACAGAAAATTGTTGATTACAACAACACACCCAAACAAATGTTTCGTAGAAGTGACATTTTTAGAGTTCAGGTTGAAACCAGCTAAGATCAGTCAAATAACAATGAAGATTATACCGTATGACACTCTGACCTCATAAGGGATATTAGTACGTCGATGGTAATGATTTTTATAGTAAAACATTTTAAACGCAGTATTTGCTAATAGTTTATTTAGTAAATAGAAATAACTGAAAAAACGGACAAAATGAATTAAAGAATCCTTATCTCATAGTAAACAAATACAACTCAATGAAGTCCATTTTCAACATCAGCGCTGTTAAATGTAATTTCAAGTAAACAAACCTTACTGTATACTAAGTAACTAAAAAGATATATGACACAAAACAGCTTCTGTGTTAATAAATATCGATTAGTTTTTCGCAAACATTTAGAGTAGTTATGTAAGATCAGATGTCTCGATAAATGTACTGATATACTAACAGAATCATTTGATGATATCAAATATCTAACACTAATTCCGTATCTTGTTCTAGTTCCTCCCTCCCCGATATGAACATCCACAGACATGCTGATTAAAACCAATGCACTTTTAACAACAAGGGTAGATGGACTAACTATTCATCCCTATAAGCTTTCGTGATGCAGGATTACATTTTGTCTAACCGAATTAATCATCAGAAGTAAGAAATACCATTTAGAAAAAAGCTATCTTTGGAATTTAAGTAGGCAAACAATGGGACTTTTAAGTTGTGCTTTATAATCGCAAACTAAAACGTATTTACAAAGTCTATTTAGTAAAGATTGTTGAAATACAATTTCAGCAACGTATTGGCAAGTACTCGATTGATTGTTTTACGTAAATAAACATAAAAAGTCTATGAACTTACTTATAGCTACTTAAATTAAATTCTGACCAGCATGTAAACCATTTAAAGCAGGAAATACTGTAATATTAATGTTGTCTTTAAAAATAATGCATTAAAAAGACTATACGCTACTCATTTAAAGATAAACTAAAATCTGCAATCAAATTCATATGATCTGATGGAAATACAGCCGACGGCAGCCCAGAAGGCCCGATCTCACTTTTGGATGGAATAGACCAAACACCTAATAAAGTACATAATCGGTTACAGTACCATATATAATCGACTGTGTGGCAAACTTCTGTAAGATTAGTAATTCGTTCGCTTTTTCTAATTTTCCAAGTTGTAAATTCAGGTTCCTTACTGCCTTCTGCTACATAATAAGCACTTGTGAGCTTGTACAAGGTGTTAGAATTGAAAGAGAAGTTTTGTAAAAGATTAATTACTGGTTCTGTAGGGTCGGCATTGAAATCGCCACAGATAAAAATAGGAGGCAATACAGTATTTTTTACAGATAAGCCGGTGGAACAGATACGTTCAATGAATGACCTTAAATAATTAATAAGCTTTTGTCCCTGTTTTCTCCGTATCTCACAATATGTTTCCTTAGCTTTCAAATGAAGACATATTAGGTAGATATCTGAAAAACTTTTGTTTGAGCTTCCAACAGCTTTAGGTACTAGATGACAGAAGAGAGCATGACGTGAATCGTCGTCATTGAGAGGGATCTTTTCGGTTTTTATCAGTTTGTACTTATCATTCCTATTTGTTGTAAATATAAAAGATATACGAGAGTTTACCGATAAATAACAGCAAGTCCATCAGGTCCATGATTATTTTTAATCATCAAACAAGGAGAATTATATTTCGGTAGGAAATAAAAAGAATAATTATCTTTCCCTCTTCTAGTAGTAAGATTTTCTACAATATCTTTAATAATGTCTGCTTCCTGTAAGCAAACAACGTCTGGGTCATAGCGCAGGATCTCCTCAGCAATCAACCTACACCTACGTTCAAATGATAACATTTTGCAAGGACAGTGTATGAATTCATCCAGCGGAATAAAACCTGTAGTGTGAAAAGAAATTGAGATCTGCAACCATAAACGTACCCTGTGCAAGTATGTTCCACTGCATAATACGTATTTTTAAATCATCGTTTCTATCAGGTTTTTCTAAGTGAATATAGCTCCTTGAATAGAGTGTTTTATTCGATTCGCAAATAGACATCCAACTAAAGGTGAGGAATTTATAAGTATATAAATTTATTAGTAGACATTGAGTAAAACAAACAAATTTGCACTTAATGATTTTATATAGAAAGTGGCTAAATATGACAACTTTACATTTGAGCTGAAAGAATGCTAAAGCGTGTTGAGAGCAAAAAACATGGTAGTGTATAATAGTTGTAGGCTGCTTAAAAATTTTAAATGTAGTCATCACGAGAAACAAGTATACTGGAGAAATTTTTGAATCACAGCCTAAATAATCTATTTAAATTTTGATATGAATCTACAAAATTTAATTTTCGGGCATTAAAAAATAGACTTATCTACTTATTTAACAGAATACGCCCTGTAACCATCCGAAGTAACCGTATAATCAATAGATATGTGAACCCGTTTTCATTTTAAATGCGTACGCTCTAATGGAAAACAATATATTTCATAAGTGTTTCCCACTCGAACTAAAATAACAGAGCCCTATAACCGTTTCAGAGTAGTGCATTCAAGTAACGAGAAACTTTGTTAGTAAAAAAAGTAAATATGGACGCAAAATTCAAGTCAGCACCACAAACTTTGAACTTTGAAAAGAAGTGGAAAAGACCACAAGGGACGCTTCATAAAGTGTAATTTTTCTTCCTTATTTTGATTCCGAATCCGATCTTGTAAGGCAGAAAAACATTTGTTTTAGCAAATAAATAGCATGCATGGATGGAAATTGAAGACATATTTGGGCTATTAGTTTGGAGTTATTAAAACACTTCTAACACTAGCGTTAATATTCTATCATCCAGTAGAAAGATATGAAGACAATATAGCACGCAAAGTTCAAATAGAATAAAAGGTCTAGAACATCAACGAGATGAAAATCTGATTAAACTAAATGAAAGTGACTGGAAATAGGACTTCTAAGTATACTGTTAAAGATTTGAATTACTAATCCATATATATCTTATTTAAAAAATATAAAGCGGAATGGCGTGAACAAAATTCTCGGTAATAGTATATTAACTAAATGTTCACAAAATCAACGGCAAATTTTGTATACTAAAATCAGGTGAATTCCACACAGTCTACACAAAAGGTTGGGAGTCATTGAGGAAAATTGGATATAAACTTAGGAAATCTATACCACGATTTAAATAGGAAGTCAAGTTAAACAGTGTAGATCCCCGTTAAGTTTAAAAGAGCGGGATCAAACCTACATGTTTTCAAGTGCAGAAAATGAGCAGAGAACTGAATTTACAACAATTACAATATATTTTGATAAAAGCTGGATAAATAGATAGAATGGTTAGTTCAGAGAACATAAGGATATACAAGATGCCTTGATAAGATTGAGACTGACAACAAAAACGTACTTGTCAATAATATGTTAACAAATATTAGATACAGTAAAGTAGTTCGTTTACCGATAAATTAGGAACAAATATAACTTTTTGGGAGTGTAAACAGCTAAGTAACTTCTTACTATTAACTGTACATTTTCACAGTATTTTACATAAAGTATAAGGAAAGCAATGAATGAAGAAACAAAAATGAAGTACATACAAGCTGATACGATTTTCAAAATGTGGCCTCGTTACTCAAGTTCATAAGACACTTAAACCTGCTGATTTATGGATATACATGTGTACTACAAAGTAACACTTCCAAGTTAATTATTCAAATAAAAAAGGACAAACGACAGTTCCCCTGTCTATCTTAGAGTTTTAGAAAGCTTTGACTTGACTGGGTCATGTCATGACAAATAACAAAAAGAAGCGATGTTTAAAAGTATCCCATGCAGTAACTAAAAAGAACTATCATCATTATACGAGTTCACGGAACTCGGTTTTCTAAATTTATATTAAATGAATTAATTGGTTTAAGCAAATTAATGTAAGCAAAATAAGAGATTCAGAAAATGTTATTATTTTTAAGTTAGGTGATGTTTTACAGTCCTAATAGCGAAAAATTTATGTTGTAAGACAAATTTGTGGATTAGAAAGCTCCAGTAACCATTTACTTTCCTCCCACCTTAAACGAAATGTACGGTAAAAATCTTCAAAAGCGTAAATTCATTTGTCAGAAAATAAACTTCGCAGAAACGAAGACGAATGTATTTCTACATTAATGGCAAATTTATTTTCTATACTCACATCTAAATGTTTTTTCGTTAGAAATAGCTTTAACTTTCTGTGCTTAAATAAGTGGAAAACAATGTAGTTAGTAAGATCGATATTAAGTTGAAAACTACCTATTTTATGTCATTCAGTCAGTTACAACGTAGAAATTGGTACATGCGTACATCAAGTTGTCATGCCTCAATTAGCAGGTAGAGATTAAATTGTCGGATCAAATCGCAGAGTAAGCGAGGTAGTAACAGAGTTAGTATTAATGAAAAGGAATAGAGATCGGAGATAAGACATAAGAAAATATGAATCAGGAAATAGAAAATTATGATAAATTCAGAAACTTAGAATTTGGAGGAAGACAAGGAGTGGATGCACCTGCGCCATTGCCAACGATTTTAAGCCATATCACCCAAAGTCTCAAACTATCTGTGACGATCACCACGGGACCTCAACCAGGCAGTTTACACTTATTACTATGGCTCAACCCAACTGTCAATAACTTTATGGAATGATGCCATGTTTTGGTTTAGCCGCCCCTAGTTTTGATGTCCATTTACACAAACCACAGTTAACTATAAAATATCAAGTGCCTAAACTCTGAATGCTAGTATTACTGCATAACTACACGACAACGTTTTTCCGTAATGAGTAGGTATGACGGTTTTGGTAAGAATATTGTGTGGCAACTCTATTGAAGGCATATTGAGGAAGGTTACAATGTGTATGTTAAAACTACATTTTTATTTGGAGGATGAATACACAAGTCACCAGTAGACAAGAACTTTCGACAAATCCTGGAGACTTAACTTGACTAAAGCATCTGGTTGAAACTAAGAAACTATGTATATATATATAATGCATGCGAACAATTTTTTTGGAAAAGCCATGAGCACAAATTCAACCTTCAGATCCTTAAGCTTTTAAACGAGGGGATCCATTGGCATAAAACATATGTCACAGAGCCCTATGCAGTTCATTCGTATGTAAATGGGATATAAACGTGTTGATGGGAACAGATTAAGACAATATGAATCTTCGTAAACAGTCATTCGCAATATGTAAACATGAAACTCAATTTGTTATTAAAAATGGAAACATATGCTGGAGTTCTAGTATTATGGATGACAAAGCTAACATAAAGTGACACTAGAAACAAAAGACACGCAGTCAACTACAATTTGACTTTTTCAGATTAATTTGAACGTTTTTGTATTTTTCATATCTTATAATTCACATACGCTTATCTGCTATACATTATCGACTGTCGTTCATCAAATCGCCGCACAGTACATGATGTCACGATAGTATTCTAACTTTGTTTGACCTGATGTTTACCGGTTACTTTTACGTTTCCTGTTAACAAATACATAAGGGGAATACTTATTGCTAGCCAGTGCGTCAAGACATCTTACGTCCTATTGAAAGTATTTATGAGAAAGCAGTCTGAAGAAAACAATCTAAGTGATAGTATGCATCAACTACAAAGTTTAAAAGACGGACAATGTATAAACCATATCTACAATCGACATGTCCCAACACTCATTTTAGTGAACTAGAAATTCTGAAAGATCTTAAGCTTTTCAAGAAGAATGAAGTTGGAACCATACTTAAAATAAGTTAGCCACCGTACACTAAATCCACCGAAACTCACAAAGAATCCAAAAAAATGTGGAAGGTCAATTGGAAATATTAAACAACATTATTCTAAACAGTGAAAACATGTCCAATTACCATTCATTGTTAGTATCAGATATTCAATATCCTGATGACAAGCAAGAATAGATTAGATTATTTCTATTCGATCGTATTAAGGTGTTTCGGCAGAGGTTACTGATTTTTAAAAGTGGTATAGTTAGGTCCGTCTGGTCAGTCATCTTTGGCAAAACCCTTTAACCAATGAATCATTTTATGCATTATATATTATTTCTAATTTTCTTATCACTGCCCCTTTTTCCTCCTTTTGGCCTCTTTCACTGGACAGTGAATGTTCTCCCTCAGCCTGTGACAGTCCGACGATATTCATTAATCTACGTGATCATTCAGAGACTAACTAATGAGGTGGGGAATGGTACGAGCGAAAATGAAAAATGTCGAAAATCATAATAGGTCTTTGACGATGAGCATAAGAAACAAGGTTTAGATGTTTGCTTGTAGTGTCGGAGCCGAGATGATGATAAACCGTAGAAATACAAGCGTAATAAAGCTAGGCCGAGTAAATGTATGTGAATATAGGCGTACTGTTGTTGTCAGTTTTACCTAATATCTCAAGCAGCAAAGGATAGTACGCACACCTGTCAGAAGTGCTTTGTCGATGTAAATGTCGTCATTCACGTCATTTGGGGGTTCTACACTGAGCTTTTTCGTGATAAAAGAGGAAAAATTATTGTGAGGTCAGCATTAGGTTAGGAAATATTAACGTTTCCCTGTAGTTCACTCAGGTGTTTTCTGAATGAGTTTCCCTATTCGGTTATCTGGATCATAAAACATAGTATATATTTAGAGGAAATTGCAGTACTAAGGAATGGGATGACTAAGAGGGGAATATAAAGTTTCTCCCGTCCTGTCTTTTGTAGGCAACGAACTTCCTGTTCAGTAAAAATGAATGATGAAAAATGTACTGTTTACTCGTGTCTTAAAAAAACATTGGTTTAAAAATATGGATAGTTGGTAACTGATCTTGTTAGTTTGTTCTTCATCGTTAACAACGGTTGTATATGAAAGGAATCATGAAACTAGGGTTTATCAAGTTCTCTTATTACTCTAATATGCTGCAGGGAAGACGGGCGTTGCCTCCTAATCCTGTCTTCGTATGTTGTGCATCTGCTAACCACAGCCCACCTAAGTGTAGAGCAATCTGCCTTTAAATGTTCTGTGGACTAATTTCAAACTGGTGATGTCACTACCTTGTAATTTTCTCGGTGGAGCTGAACAGACGTCTCAAACCATAATGGAAACTAATCAAGAGTAAATAAACCGAGCTGTCTACAGACTCTCTAGTACAACTTCTGTGGTTTACTCCCCCCATATCTGAGATAGCTATTAACGCCAGGTCCAGGTTTTGCTATGCTTGGACATTCACGAGAGAGTGGCTGTACAAGACGTAACTTGCTTGGCGTCTGTTGTAGAGCTGGATGCTCTGTGCGTGGTAGTTTTGGGAATTGGATGTGGCGCCACTTCCTTCAGACCACATACTCAATCGTACACTGTCATTCTTCAGCCCCCGCAGGTCCTCCTTGCTTCTTGCAAAACCAAACAGTTCGACATCATTGGCACACACAGGAGCCAGAGATCTTAGCCCCTACATGTGTTTGTTCATGACGAACATGATTGGTCCTGGAACTGAACCTTATGAAACTATCGATACAAGGTCGCTTCGTTTTCAGTAAACACAGTTGACTTTCTAGCAAGACACTCGTTTTTCCGAATAGTTTCTGAGTAGGACGATAGTTGATCGGTAAGTTCATATTTGACACCCTATTAACAGTGTATGTAGTACAGTGTCAAACGCCTTCCTGGAGCCACAGCAAGGAAGGTGTATCAGCATTCGTTATTCCCAAAATGTTGTTCAGCATCCATAAGCCAGGAAGTGATTGAAGAGATCTTACAGTTAGCTGTTAATTGTCCTAGCACATTATTTTAAGACAGGTGCTTGAATCCTGTTACAGCCTAATGACTCGTCCATTTCAAGTTATTGTAATCCTCTCCATGACCTGAGGAATGTGTCATCAGAATGAAATTTTCGTTAATTGAATTTAGTTCGTTTAGCTGCTAGGCTGGGCGATAACTACGGGATGATTCTATCAGCCAAAATAGTCGTCCTGTGCCTCACCTAAACCAAAATACTCACTGTTTATGAACTTTCGTTATTAGAAGAGATGGTTTCATATGCAATTTATCTTAATGTCCACCGGTGTTTGGCTATCGTGGATCAACTTTATCCGTCTAGTCACGTAGGAAGTTTTGAGTTCCACTGCATAAACCAGTAGTGTTTTTAAATTCATCTGTGAAAGTGTGTTTTACATTCACAACAGCTTCAGAGGAATGAATATATTGATTATAAAAGCTTCGTGATCACTAGTTTCCAACGTAATTTTTGTTCGGACGTTAAAGAAAAGGAAAAATGCTAATTTTGCAGCCTCATTCTGTCAATTTTATATACTTGTACGATAGCACACCTTTCATATTATTCGCGAAGTGATTTCATATCTATTCTACTGAAGAGGTGAATTAATCTGTAAAGTCGATGGATGATGTGCAAAAGTCAGGAACTATGGGAATCTGGCCAAACATCACATCCAGTAATGTTGAAAGCAGCCGGTGAACAAGCTCATTTTAGTAATGATCTTGAGTTACGAAGAGGACTTTCTATTTCTCCTATCAGATACTTTTTTAGTTACGTTTGAAGTAGAATCATTACGATTCTGGGAGTTTTGTTCGCGACATGTATGCATGAATACATTAAAAGAGTAATTGATATGCATCGACACATCCCATTTTCCCTTGTGTTTTCTGAACTTTCTAAGGAGCGGCTTACTTTTGACAGTTACCGCTACTACTATGTTAAGACCAAGCTGACTAACAGGTATACGTTTCTGCCTAGGCGATCGCTTTTTATCTTGTCACGTGAGTTTTCTGTAAGGGAAGGTTCGAATGTGGAAGAGTGTTCACCATACGATTTTTAGTAATAAGGTAGTAAATCATTTTGGACTTGGACCAGGTGTGGATTCCGGTAATAAGCATGGTCTGATATCATGCTTACCTTGAGGATATATTGTCATCTGATGTCTGGTTCAAAGTTTGTCATTAGAGGACTGTCACTATGGCTTGGTCCGGATGCGAGGACCTGAATATACTCTCGTGCCGATATCCACTATTGTTGCCTTACATCAATCAGTTTGTATTTATTCGGATTCCAATGAGACAGTTCTAGAATTCCGTGTGCAAATATACCTGCAAGATCATTCGTCTTCTGTTTGTAATTCCAAGTAGACACATCTGATGATTATTGCTCTTCAGATAGTGAGGGTCTTCTCGACCTCTCTAGTGAAGTTACAGAGCAGTCTGAACAGCAGAGATCTGTCCTCTTGATAGCCTGTTTGTGTAATTGTCTACATATTTTATCTATCGTGGTACTTACACCAGAAAGTTTTTTGTAGGAATGCTTTCTGAGCTCTAGAATAACCCAACTAGTGGCTGACACTTTGGACAGTACTGTGGAATTTAGCGCACAACAAATATTTGCAGCCGTAATTCCTGCAGTACCAGTGTTTGTTGCGTTCAGTTTGTTGCTCTGGTTGCCTATATTCACTCTTTATATTTGTCTACGTTCTGTGTCCGCAAAGATCGGATCACATCTAGGGTAGCCTTATGGCTTACCTAGTTTCCCAAGGTTATCCGTACTTATCCATATCAGTTTACCGGTTACAGAAGAATACTTTGTATTGATGACGAATGTGTTTTCCATTGACGTGCTTTACTTTTACTGGAGCCCTACACTACTTTCATTTTTGCTGTTTGCTCTTTGTTACCCTAGTATGCACGATTTAACTTAAATGGGTTTTGTTACTAATATTTGGGCCGCTCCCTAAAGTCCTTGCTGAGTTTTATTTACCGTCTTCTCCTTTTGTAGTGTTTGTTGACCACAAATGCCAGTACTCCATATTACCACGATTAGGAGCAAAAGTTCGCAATTTGTTGTTAGTCCATAAATTAATACCAGAATAAACTGCTGAGGTGTTGCTTCAAAAGAGCTACCTCCAGCCACTTATGTAATGGATAGTAATATAGCAACAAACATATCGAAAGTTTTGCATATGTAAGAAATAGTCAGTAAACTCACTGTATCAAAGAATAATAAAGGTTTATTGCTCGATTATTATACTATTAAATAATGGTAATGAGAATAAGAAGGACGTGATTAATCCGTAATATTATCAAAAGGGAAATAGGGTAATAGTGTTCAAATAGAGGATCGAGAAAGCACGTTTGGTCTATGGATAATGTTTATGTAACATATTATGAAACACTACCTAAACTGTCCACTTTCCTGATCCTAGGGTGTGCTGTGATGATAGAGCTACATAACAGCTACTACTGGCGATTAATCTGATGTCAAGTGCTGCTTAGAACAACATTCATAGTATACACTTGGCTATAGTGATATTAGTCACGCGGTACATTGGTTTTTACTCCGGATATAGGTAGTCAAAGGTCAATGTTACTCAATTCTGAAATTAAAGCCCACGGTATTTTGTAGATGACGAGTAAAACTGAATAGAGCTCGTGGCTTTTTGTTATTCAGTTAAATGTTTGTTTGTAGCTGGGGATTCACTTATTATTTTTTCATCCCGTACCTTCTAAATAGTTAAAAAGCGAAGTGTTAAATAAATCCGGATAATAAATAATTATCTAAGCATTTCACATTGATGCCGATCATGTTACTGTCGATCATCAATACAACAGTGGGCGAGGAAGAAACTATATTTGATCACAGATGGAATATTGATGGTGCTAAATGCTCTAATGTGTAGGTAAAACATTAACTAAATCCATCTAAGACACGCAGTTACATGAGTTATTTGTTTTGGATTGTTATTAAGTTAGGGTTATCTAAATGTTAATCCTGCGCACATTTAATCCTCGTACATCAGCAGACTGCACACAAATATGCGGCTAATCAGATGCACGTAAGTTTATAAGTCGGTACGAAGAATTATATGGGAATGTACTTGATACAATAATAATCCGACAAGCAGCCACAGTTACCTCAGTCTAGTAGGAGGCGAAGAATTCCAACTACATGTTGAACCGACATATCCAAAGGAAAGTCCAATGTAAAAGTCAACTTGTTTAGAGGATAATCTGGTCTTTTACAATGGATACTCACTGTCCATACTAGTCATCTAGAGGAGATATTGTTCACTCTGCATTGAACGGTGATCTGGTGGTGACTCTTGAATGAGTGTCTAATCTGTTCACTAAACAAATTCATACAACAAATTCAATTCACATAAATAATAACTATTATATTTTTATATGCATTTTACTAATAATTTTATTTGTCTATTGTAATTACAATTTTAACAAAGTTGTTTGTCTAATTTACATCTGTTTTCTCTGAACTTGTAACAAGACGACCTTATGGTACTTTTCAGACATCTTTTGAACAAATCCATTGATCATGGTTTTTAAAATGTTGTGTAATTTTTGTCCTTCTTCATCTAGTTGTTTGACGCTCTTCAGCAACTTTGAACAAATGATGTGCAACATTCAGGTTTTTCCAGTACACTGTTATACTATTTTTACTTACCGCTATTTAAAGACTAACTAATATATATATTGTTTTTATAGTCAGTTGATATAAGGGAGAGGGTGTAATTATTAATACCAAGTTCATTTTTGACTGCATTTGAACCGAACGAATGAACAGTTAAGATACCCTGGTTGGAACTGCCTCAAAGTTGCAGTTGATTAATTTATCTTGATAATCAAGGTTGAGTGATCATTTATTATATTCCACTTACTACATTTTATCAATAAAACTGACTAACACACTGGCGGAACAAAGCCAAAAATCAGTGTACAATATGAGTGAAACCAATGATTGGTGGGAATGTTTATTTATGTAATCACAACGAACGATGGAGTTCAAAAGCTAAACAGTGTATTAGTACAAAGTGTTATATATATAATTAATACAACTAGATAATGTCTAATTTTTAAAAGACAAGCCAGCGTTTACACAAAATAGTTAGCTGTGTTATGTAAGTAACTCGTGAATTCTGTAAACTTATAGTTATTGCCCCTTTATAATAATAAATGTGCGGAAAGTTGCTCCTGCACAGCTAACACATACTTGTTTAACAAGAAACAGATGGTGAATAACAAAAGTTAACTTGCTCTATGGCAACGTTCATGATTTTTTCATTATTTAGTGCTAAAGCGATTTGTGTTGCTTTGGCTACTGAGCGTAGGCAGTTCCTACTAGTAGACGAATCACCTTTGAAAAATTCCAAAACACGATAGAACAAACTCCCCGTCATTAAATTAACCAGTCAGAAGGCTTTGTGGAAGTGTCCAAAACGGTTAAAAATATGTTTGCTTGACGATGTGTTAATACAATCCACATATTTTGGTCATAGCATACGAATTTTAATAGACAAAGATAAATACATGAAGAAGTATACGATCAGTCGACGAAAATACACAAATCAGACTAAGGGTATATTATTATAGCTTACTTGAAGAACAAAAAGCTTTATTTCAAGAAGCAGTATTTCACACAACTACACCACACTCAGTTATCCATTACCGTGACAATCAAAACCAGATCGATGAGGTAAAAGGCTCTGCAGTAGAAAATAGTATGTTTAGCAGTCAACAACAAATGTTACTTACAATTACTCCGTTGATCGATACTATAAAGGAAACCACTTACCAATCCTCATTATTAACAAAGCAGGTACGATGACTGGTATTGTGGAAGTGTTTATTCGCAAACCACCGGTAAAATAGTAACATACAGCATACACAATAGCAAGGGAGGCGTATAGATACATAGATATTATTGATGCACTATATCAACACTGACAACACGTATATCAACAAACATATTAATGGAAATCTAGTATATGAATTATTTGAATAAGTTTCATATTGCAAAATTAGTATTTTTATGTCTGCTTACACAGATATGATAGCGCTCAACTAAATTCAGCTTCAAACAGCTGAATTAGTGGAAATCTAAACGCACCATCAAACATTTTACAAGCACAAATTCCAAAGAATATTAAGTAATGTACCTGCTATTATTATTTACAGACAGTACTATACTCACTTTTTATGGAGGGGAGGGGAAACGGTTGGGGGGAGTAAATTGAATCTGTTCGGTGACTTAAGCTCAATTAAATTCAGGAATTTCTGAATTAGTTCGCCTTTATATTGTTAAGATGTCTTCCATTTTGTCTTTTAAAACTTTCTTACAGTACTAGGTAACACCAAGCGATATTACAAAGTCAGGAAATAAACTATGAAGAAGCCGTTTTTGCGCGAGACAGCTCGTTATGAACCCTAAAAATGGAGAACTATGATTATATCACAGCTATTTAAAATAACATATCGTTAATACAGGTTGTCTTTAAAGTTTAAAATAAGTTGTGCATTAGCTTGAGACGTTTATGGTAAATAATGTGTTTTTAAAGTCCTAATGTGTAGAGACGTCTAGTTTCTGACGTTTCTCAACCTACTTTAATTTTGGTCTTCATAGAACAAATAAATAAACAAATAACTGAATCAAATTAATTTGAGTGATTATGTGGTACGACCGGGGGGGGTTAAATTAAATATTGGTTAAAAGCTAAGTTCAGAAGCCTGTCTTATCATGTAAATGCATGACGAAAGTGAGACAAATCTGTGCTTATTGTATGAACATATCTGCGTGGAAAAGGAGTATAATAGTATTGTAATATAAATAGCACTTACCAGCGTGGCTCAATAAATGTAAACCGACGTATAAGGTCATCTATTCTATAACAAAATATTGACTGTAACCGTGAAGTAGGCGAATCCAATTTCAAGAGTATTAATAAGGTCAAACTTCACCTACTAATAGGTGTCTATACGTCACCTTCGTATAGCAGTGGCGTTAGAGATAAGAAACATAAAGCAAGATTTTTGTGTACAGAAACGATTCGTTAGATCGCTTCGCTACCATGAACCAAGGTTCCTCTACGAACTACGTCCATATAAAAATTGTATTTTATTCATTTATTTTTCTCATACCTTAATTCATATGTTATTTTGTGCTATAATTTCTACATTTGAACATATTCCACTAGAACAGATTCATTTCATACAGTTTATTTCTATGATTACTACTAATATTATCACTATCATTGTCATATATATCATCCTTAATCTGCTTTTATAATGACCTTTATTTACGTACTTGTGAGAAAAAAATGACAAAATCTCTTGCCTTATAGCTATTACTCTTGACTTGTAGTCATCCATGCCATTTTCAGTCTGTATGATGATTCCGTTGTGTTGTACATATCATTACCATAATACACTATAGTTTGCACCTATTAAAAGCATATTCACTAACAAAGAAAATTAGTTTGATATATATTGTTTCATATAAGTTATGATTATACGATTGTTTATTGGGAAAATCCTTTATACGATGATAAATGTATTACCTATATGTCTAAGGCAGATAGTGGTCTGCTTGTAATAATGAAAATTCATGGTTCTACGTGAGACATCGATGAGTTTATCATTATCGAAGGACACTGGGATCCTGTTGGTGCATTATTAATTAGTTTATATATAGTCACAATGAATCTCAACACAGTATAATTCAATTCCACTAATATCTGCTCATGCAGTACACACCAATTTGTCTCACTTCATAAATTAGAGTTTTTGCATTTTGGGACTGTGAGTATATAATATTTAAGTTAGTAACCGAACACAATATTCTCAGTAAGCTTTGGATGAACGCTTCATTTGGACATATTATCTCACTTTAGTTATCATTACACACTAAAAGAGTAATTTTGTGGGCAAGGAAGATCGTATTGACAACAGTTTGTTGACGTAACGCAATTTAGTTTTTATTAGTCAACAATCTGAATATTAATTGCATATGTTCTGATAGTCGGTTAATAAATATTCGGATTTGAAAACACTGAAGCCTGGTTACAAGAAAGGTTGCACATCCTGTTAAATTACGTAATCTAGAAAAATGAGTAGCAATATCTACACATGCATCCATAATAAGCAACAAAATGATTATTTTATAGATTTGAAAAGTTGAAGGGACGTATTATTATTAATTATTGAGTTAATACACATGGTAAAATGATCAAAATTTATTCCAGATAGTCAGAAAACTATTGCCAGCAGAGCTGAAATGTAAGGCAGTAAGTAGGCTTTTATAATTCAAATGGTACTTAGTTCTAACTAACTGTCACGAGAACTTACGTCGATTAATTCTAAGTAGCTCGTCAGACTAACCACTTGTTTGGTATGATGGAACAGAAACTGTTAGAGCATAGAAAAATGTATAGTACCTATCCATCACAGATGTATACATCATCAAAAGATGTAACTAGTGGAAACTATTGTGTATCCGAATATAATGTAGAAATATAATGTACACCAACAAGAGGAACTTAAGACAGCTGTCAGCCAACATCAAATTCAGAATTTTTAATCCAAATGTCAGGACGGTTGTATTGTATGAAGCTGAAACTTGTAGAGAACAAATGAAAATTCTAGCTGAGTAAGAAGTTAGGAAAAAACGATGGAGGTGGATGGGATCTGCATTGAAGAAATCACACTGAGTGACAAGACAAGCCCTGAGACCAAAGGAAGAAAGGAAGACCAGAGAATACATTTCACGGGGAAGTGGAGGCAAACATGAAACGAAGTAATAACACTTGGGAACAACTGGAAAGGAGATCGCAGGACAGAGTTTATTGAAGAATACTAATCGGCGGTCTATGCTCCATGAAGAGTAAGAGGAACTGACTGGTTGACTGAACAAAAGGAAATGTTTAACGTTAGTAGACAACTATAAAACCTAAAGCAACATTTGTGACAAATTATGTCAGCAATACCTCGAGTCAAATAATTCAACACTATGTCACATGATAGTCATAGGAATATATTACAAAAATATAGCTTATCGACTAACGTGATTGAGTTTGAACGAACTTTAAAGGTTGTCGATTGTGTCAATATGAGGATTTAAGTGGTATTTGCACTCAACATCGAATGAGTAGTATAGTTTCACTCTCCTGAACAAAATATCGAATAACGAGAGCCTTGAAATTAATTTAAACTGGATGATAATGTTGACTGTTTATTGGTATTAAAGTTCTGAGAAAAAGAACAAGCCAGTTAACTGAATTTTTATTTATGAAATTTAATGAAATCTTTCAGACGAAAATTGTATCAGCTACATTCCGTTATGATCGTTAGAGCGATCCCAAAATATTAACTTCACAAGTCTCAAACCAAACGAATCATTATACCAGGTAAGTAAAATTTACAATATCTCATTCAAATAAAAATATACATTAGCAGTATATGGATACTTATTTTATACCAACAAGAGATTTTATGACCTAAAATTAAGCTAGAAACAAGGAAATTTTCTGATTATTATGCACTGAAAGTACTACTATTATATTACTGCTGTGATTTGTTTCGTGAAGCCAAATTATACTTTACATTATCCTGAACAGTTCAATAAAATTATGGACAAATTCCTTGTTAACCAAGTGAAAAGCCTGCTACAGTCATAAAATGTTATAGGTGGTCAAGCAATAAATTTGATTAATTTACCAACCTTAAATCCCTTTATTTGTCATATAGCTGCTGAAATACTCCCAACAAATTAATTTCATATCACCAACAGAGTTTAAGCACATTTAAATGTGGTTTTTTCTAGAGACATTACAGAATGCATTAAAAGTAGTGTATTGTTACAAATGATGCATAAAGATTTCTCAAAATATATGTAGTATGTCACTGAAGAAATTCAAAACTAAAAAGTGGCTTTGCAAGTTATTTTCTACTTCTATTTGATCTAAAATAAATAATTTCAATTCTTGATTGTGACAAGAAGTTACACTTCCGTTTCCTCATCAAATGTATAAAAAAGGTAGAGAATACAGAATAAGAACACATCAGTTTACTTTTATCTATCTTAGTTTTCTGTTTTATCCAAATTATGTGAAATTACGAGGATTTGATGAAAAAACTATGTTGTTATCTCTATTTAGAAAACCAAATAACAGATTGATTCTTGACATTGATTTGATGGTAATTTCATGCTTTATAAGATCGATGATGAAAGTTACTGCGAAGTGATATTTAAAAGACTTGTGAAAATCAATAATATACTTCTATATTAGCTTATAAATTACCGCTTATTGTTTCTTTTGTTGAAAGTAATTAACATTAAGAACTATTTTGAAGAGAACAACATACTTCAGTTATCATAAAGAAAAATCTGCAAATTATTTCATATTGTCACACTAGATTGGCTATAAATAATTGTGATGTATGTTTGACACTACTCATGTTGATCACTTACCGGTATTGGTTTTACTTTAAACAACAATCTATTCATATGGAAAAATCACTGAAAACCGACTTTGGTATGGACCATTATAACTAACAATTGCTACAAAACCTAGTATCAGTTGCTATGTGATTACCAATCGCTAGTTTTTGAAAGTGATTCCGAAACTCTTGTGAGAAGGCGAAACCGATGTAGTTGAATAATGTTATCGATAGCATTTGATCAGGTCATGAAATATATCGTCAACTGACTTAAGTTAGCAATTCAGATAAATGAATGCTACCTCAGTGGTGTACAGGTTAAACGCTCTCTGCAAAGCCCGGAGAACAGTGTTGCAAGAATGTAACCAAAAAAACTAAAACTGAAACCATTTACTAGATAAACCCAAGTGGTTACTTTTCTTTAAGCTGTATTTTTACTTAACGGTTGCAAACCGTTCGATAAGGGATTTCATAAATTTACACATCAAATGAGAAAAGTGTCGTTTATATAATGAAACTTTACTTATAAATTCACGAGGGTGCTGAAAAATGGGATTTACAGTGATTGTCATTTAATCAGATTATTCAAAGACATTTTTTTCATTTTTTTCTTTCATATAACACTGTCTTTGATACCACAAATCCCACTACAATGTTCATTTTCATACGATACATATGTTACAGAAATCCCCTATCTTCAAGACCATCAACTGTTACGGAAGGTCAGAGGGGAGATAATAAGTAAGTTTCTATTAATAAATGACTTCAATAAACGAGTAAATGATACAGGAGAGCATCATGATCTTCATAACAAATTTCTTGATACTACCAGGAGCGAAATAATCATGAAGTACATAGTTATGTGCTGCAACACTGTATATCACTACGAAATTTCATAGTTAGAGTCACATTCGAAAAGTTATTCAGAGGAGAGAATTGTTATTACCTAAATTAATATGTGCAAATATAATTACATAGAGTCGGATTCTACAACCGACCACTTGAATAAAATACAGGAGGCAAACTATTATCATTCTACATGTAATATTACGGAAGGATATCAAAAATGTTGGTAAGCATGTTTTGCTCTAGAGACATATAAAAGCAGGATTTAATTTTAAGCTTTATATCATGGTCTGACTTAGATTAGAATCCCACGGAAAATCAGGAAACAGTTGAATCATCTTACTAAGAGATAATCCAGGTCCCTTCAAATATCGCACAGAAAGCTTAATATTCAAACTACTAAGTTTGGATTTCTTACTTTATCCAGTTTACAATATTTCACAACCATAATCAATGATATGTAAACAGTAGTATAAAATTTTAAGCACTGAGTGATATACCTAAGGGTATTGGATTTAACACCTGGTATGGTTGTAGGTGAGTGTTGTTGAAAAGTCTCAGTTCAATTCCTCTGGGTTTTCAGTGATTGTGTAATCAAAGTTAGTTTATGATGTCAACCCTTAAAATTTAAAACTTTCTACAACACATTGTACAGTTTTGTTTTTCAGGTGTCAGACAGAAATTGGAGTATTTGTACTATTCCGGCCTACTTGAATCTTCATTTATCTATACTATCTTGTTAAAACTGATTACTATAGTTTATTTTTGACAAGACGAATAAAATTACCTTATTGAAACATTTTTTTTCCCTAGAATTAATGATTGACAATAATTTCTTCTCTCAGTACTGTTACAACTGAATATTTTAGTATGATAATTAGAATGTTAATGATGAATAATTAAATAATTCCTGTACATAAAACAATAGAAATTTACTTACATAACCTTAGCAAAATTGCATAGTTTGTTTGTTTATTTTTTTCAAAAAAAGAAAAAAATAGTATGGCCCTACATTTTAATAGAATGATGTTTTGCTTAGCATAATAATTTGAAAAAAAAGGAAATTTAATAGTACTAGAAATACATTTGAGGTCAAATTCTTAGATGTAGTGTAGGTTATATTAGGTTCCAGTAAATTATTATTTGTAGAAGATGCATTGTTAATTACAAGAATTGTCCTTTAGAAAAGTATGTTATTTAAATAGTAATTTTAATTCAATGAACAAAAATTTTATCTTCATATATTTACTTCACTTAATAAGCTTGAAGATATAAAGAATAAGATGAATTCATTTTATTTTATTAGATCCTCATCAGCTATTTACAAAATGTAATAGTGAAGATTCAAAATAACAAAATGAAATTTGACCGAAAAACTCAAATTATTTGCGAGGAAACATATGTTTAGCATCATAATGATGAATAGAAGATATAAGTAAAGTTTATAGAACTGAATATTAACTATTATAATTAAATATACCTAGTAGGAGAAAATTTCAGAATAACTGAAAAAAAGTCAACAAATGTTAGAGTTTATGATATTAACTGACTAGTGACAGAAAGCTGGATATAAGTAAATGACGAGTTGCGATCAGATTATTTCATAACGGAAATGGAAAAGTTGAGAGAATTTAGAGACGATATAATGAAAGTAAGTGTAACGTTTTAAAGAACAAAAGCAAATGATGTGATCAGACAATGATAATAATACGATGGAAGAAAGAGACTAATCAGTAGAGATGTTTGGTTTCAGAATTTTGATAACTATGTCATTGGTAAATTTTAATAGAGTTAGACTTAGTTGTTTGCTAATTACGTTGAAGAATTTCAAAGAATTTTGTCATCTGAAAATAATGCAAACTAGTCTATTAGTGTTATATGAAATTATAGTTTAATGAGCTTTGACTGGTAGTTAGTATGTATAGTTACCGATAGACACAAAACACTACCAAGCATACATTAAACTTAAGGATTATCACAAAATAGTAACTATATGAAAATTTTGCTTCATATTGGTATAACTATCTGGCAATGTAATATTATCAAATAATATTAATACCTAAATTCCAAGTGATAATTTCAAATGAAAAACATTCAGTAAATCGTGTATATTGATAAAGTGCATGTAACATTTCAATGAATGTGATATTTTAATGTTATTATATCTTAAAATAAACAGTCTAAGACTTTGATGACTGGTAGTAGTAGCTGCTTAATAAGTTTACTCGTTTCATGTTTTATTTCGCTCCTTTAATCTTTTAAGCTTTTTTGGATTAATTACTTTGACATAATAACAATAGCTTTATTCAGTAGTATGTTCAGTAGAATATGAATTTTCAGCATGCATAGTTCACTGGATGTAGGAGGGGGGGGGGAAGGGAAGTATTCATGGACCTAATTATCATAATCATCCTTATTTATGACTGTCAGTTTTGGTTATACATTTTTTTATGCAGAATGTGAAGGTAGAAAATGTTCCTTAAGGGTATTTTGTGGCAGAAATGTTCATGTTATTGAATTGTAAGGTGTCTTTCAAAAAATTAATTACTATATATTACTAGAAAATATTGGGAATTTGCAAAAATTATACGATTCCCGACGTAATCATTTGATACATATTGAGATTAAAACTCAATCCGTTCTTTAATAGCGAAATTTTACACACATTTAATGGTGCTGCTGTTAGTTACGAACTCCTTAGTCTGTAGACCTAACTTGAAAATTCGCACTGTTTTCATCCCCTTATGTTTTCCACTATATATTGATCTTATATTATAAATTAATGACTTCTACATGCTTAGAGTTTAACAGTCGGAAATTAATTTTCTTATTCTAAACTACCGTTAATCAAGAAAAGAAAAGTATTAACAACTTCCTAAAAAATTAATTTGAATGTACTCAGTAAGTCATAAAATAAATCTAAGGAACCAATTTTTTATTAAATCGTTTTTAAAACTGCACACGTACATTGCTTGACTTACTGCCTACTGAGGGAAAATAGGAATTTCTTCAGTGACCAATTTAAAGGAACCTATGTAAAACGTAGGCTGATTAACTCTCACAACTAGGTCTTAATAGTGAATAAGGTAAACTAATCCACACTCCATATTCACGTCATATCTGAATTCGTTCGTCAGATTGCTAAGATGAAGAATCAGCCTTTATGAATTTCATCGTCATTTAGAAAATGGATATCTAATACGCTATTCTTGAGAAGAATATTGAAGAGAAATGGTTCTCACATACCAAACATATTGTCTTAAAGGAAGCTATGTATGTGTACTTTGAATTTAGAGAAAATATTGATGACGATATAGTCAAAAAATACTTCGGACAGGTCAGTTAAAACGATATTTCATGCAGCAAATCCTTGAATAGTGTTTAAAAGTTGCTTACTCTGCATATTTTCTGCTAACGGACAAGATAACTAGTTGTAAATTCTATGTGCATTCGCCAGTTTACTTACTTGCGTAGAGTAGCAGAGCATTTTTTACGCAATATAGTCATTAAGTTTATTGAATTGATTAGATTAATATTTTACTTTAATGTAACGAATATCGTTGTGTTTCACTGATGACTAGATTCCATCAGTCGCGTATGCAAACTGGTAGGAAGGTTAAATAAGTTGATTGTTATTGTTAATAATTCCTCACCGTTATTACTGATCTACTTACTTACATGCTAATTAGCAATAGATTAAAAATTGGGATGGTTATTTTTGTGGAGATTGGTTATTTTATTTGATTGAATATATCACAGATTGATGTTAGCAGGGTACCACTGGAAACCAGGTACCACTGGACAGCTATTTCCTTCTAGTGTGGAACTCCTTAGCAGTGCGCACCACAGATTCCGCACCAAAGGCTTCAGGTTGACAGCGAACGCCTTACCATCTGTACCATTGGGTCGGCATCCAATGATAGAATTCCCACTTCCATCAATTTGTGATGTATTAAAAATTGTTGATTTTATTCATTGTGATCTTAATATATAATGAGGGCTGTTTCTGCAGCTGTGGTGTGGAATAGGATAGATTTGAGCATTAATAAAATTCAAAGATCTGAATACTTTATTGTGGTTATTTTGGAAATTGTTTATTAAACTGTAATTAGATGATGACCTTAATATCATAAGAATATCTAAGAAGATAAGAAACAGGGAAAGCTGTATATTTTCGCCTTTACTGATCGAAAGTATTTCGTGAAGTGTCTGACAGAAGGAAGATATTTCATCAAATCCAGACCACTATTTATATTAAATAATTATCCAGTTATTTAATGATTTATATCAAATTGAAAGTATAGACGATCAGTCAGCAGTTAGACCTGAAGGTCTTCTATGCAGTCAAGATAATCGTAGACAGTAAATAAGTCTATGACTTAGAAAAAATATTTGTCTTACACTACTTTTAGGTAAATTTCTGTCAAATCACCACAATAAACAAATATTCTCTCGATAGAGTAGAATGAATTAAAAGTAAAGTATTGAGTTTATCAAATGATGGATTATTCCACATTATTTTTTAAAAAACCGCATGAATCCCGTCAATGACAGTGAAAACTTTTAAGTGCTTTACAATGGTGTGATCATATTTGACAGGGTAACTGACTATTACCTAGTGAAATCTTTTCAGATAAATAGTTCATCTATTGGATTATCCGTAACTTGTACTTTACATATCTTTACTAAATAAGAATTAGTTATATTTTCTTATTCACAAGAAAATGACATTATTGAACTTATCTTACGATAAAACGGTTAGCATGAATAAAGTAAACATCATCTGAGAGTCTAAATGTGAACCACATATTATAAATGTATTTCCAGTCTGTCTATGGGGTAAACTAAAAATAATTTCTTTATTGTTTCTTATTATCATAACATGCATTCACATAAGAAGGATTCGAACAGATAATAGAAACCTTAAAACCAGTGCATTTCAAAGAAACATACAATTTTTAAATTGCAATTTATAATTATTTCTAGTTTCTTTAGATATCTATGTTTATATCTAAACATATACCTATGTATAAGCTTCAGTTGTATCTGAAATATTTTTCTTAAATATTGGTTGTTGTTTGCTTAGAAGAGACAATATGAACTCAATTCATACAGTTCAATAAATTGTCAGATGAGTAGAAAGGTAAAGAAAAATTAATTGTATGTATGTGCTATAAGTTTGCATGCATAAGCCAGATATACTTAATACTAATGTATATAACTGTATGTGTTGTATTCACTAGAATGCGTGTCTACAAGAACATTATGCGTAAACAGGCAAAAAATCCTAGAGGCCCACTATTCTTTACTATCCTATAGAAATAATATATTCATTTATTTGTTATTGAAATGTATCTAGGTTTTAACGTTTTTCCTTTTAAATGTTCTTCTGGGGTGAATGATCAGAATTTATTAGAATAAATTAAAGTCACTTCACGTTTTCCGTGATCTGTTGGGAGTGGGTTTTATATGACAATTTATATTACAGTTGGTTTTGAACTTTTTCAAAATAACCCCAAAGTACTCCATAATTTATTCATTCAGCTGGTGCATATGCATAACTTTGAATTGTGGTGATAGAATGAAAGAAACTGAGTTCCTGATGGATACTTTAATTGTTATGAAAGCTAAAAATAGAAATACTTTATTAGAAAATTAAATCAGCTTCAATAGAAAATGTTTTGCTGTTGTTTAACAAATACTTGAAAAAATTTTAAAATCATGATTTTCCGCAAACCATTTTGTCAGAAGCATCTCAACAACAAATTCAGCATTAAATAGTAACAATCATTATGAAACATTTCACATGCCGATGAAAGTCATTCAGTTGCACTAAAACTACTAACATTTAATGAAGCATATCATGTTTTAGAAAAATAACTTATTCTCAGTGTTAGTAAGTAAAAATTGCTTCCAATGTCTCACTCGACTAGTCAAAGAAGTGTTGAAAATAACTTAATACAAATGAATAATGTTCATGAATTCTCAAGATCTAACGATATATTGCCACCAGTAAGTAACATTCTAATGCCAAGTAATCTGTATAATATGTCGGCAAATTCAAAACACCAAATAAATTCATGTTATTCTCTTTTTGATACATCAATTCCATTTTCATCTTCATCTTCAAATTGTATAGAATCTGATTTAATAAGCAAAGAACTTATAAAACCAAATTGCATAACATATGAATTACGAAATCAATGTGAGAATTCACAAATGCAGCAACAACAGCAACAACAGTTGAATTATAGCCATTATTTAGATGATAGTAAACAAAGTTTAGAAAAATATTCATGTAGGCAATTGGTAAGTTAATACAGTAATAACTCCAGTAATTAGTTTATCATCCATCGTAATGATACTTTATTTTTGTGTCACTAGTGTGTTGCTGAATTGAAATTTATATTCTGTTGACATGAGATTAAAAATAATGATATCGTTAATTAAATTAACTCTGTGAAAGTATTCAAGAACTAATTACCCTATTGTGAATTTATTCGTCCAAATTTGAACAAAAAGTTCCCAAAAATGATTATAGATAGTAGAATTTAAGTTGAAGTTCAGATTGTAGGCGATATCTTATAAAATATGATGTACGTATTACTACATTATGAGGGTAGAAGGATAAATCCATACCGCTGCACCTGTTTGTTTAATGTAGACAACTTAAGGTAACGTTTTTTTAAAATTTAAAACCTAAAATGTTAATTAGGATAAACTTGTATATGTGCCCGTTGCACAAGTGTGACTGTCTGGACTTAATAGTCTAGTGGTGAACGTGGTGGCGTTCGACACGAAACGGACTGAGTTCGAATCCTAGTGTGAACATCAACATTGGGATGCAGGTACATCTAGCTGATGAGTCCCAAATAGGACGAAATGCACGTCCTGGATTCCACTTGCCAGTCACAATCCAACTTATAAAATACTAAAATGTTAATATTCATTCGAAAAAGAGGTTGGATAAGTGGAAATCGGCAGCTTATTCATTAAATTCACAGTGATTCAGTAACATATATCAAGAAATTGAATGATTTGCCGAAATCAGTAGATATAGTTTAAACTTATTAATAACTTTATTTATGGTGGCTTTTGTTACGATAGATGTTGACTTTAGTTGTTTGTATTCATCACAGATTGATGTTGGTAGGGTACTACTAAAAACTAGGGAGTCATGAATAAGTGTTTCATTCTAGTATGAAACTAGGCAAGCGTGCACACCCTCGATTCAGTAAGAGAAAGGAACCCAAATCCTTCGAATCGGAGAACGCTTAACCTTTCGCAGAACTGGTCCGGACGGCATCCAGCAATAAAATCCCCACTTCCATCAATTTGTAGTGCAGTACAATGGTCATCTATTGTTACCTGTGATAACTATCCAACGCCTGATTAGTCTGAACTCCACCAGTCATACTTTCTAACTAGAACTTCAGGGACATCCTGAAGCTATCCACATGTGAGCCGGTTATTGTACTTGATTTGAGGTAGTTTATGCAGCGACAGGTATCAATTTTAGTCGTCTGTGTTTGTCACAGATTAGTGTTGGTTGGATACCTTTTAAAACAAGGAAGCATTCGACAGTCGCTACGTCCTAGTACGGGAATCTCCAGGAGCACGTACCGTCGACTTTGCCAGAGCATTGTTTTCGTTATATGTCATAAATTGATAGAGGCAGGAATTCTACTATTAGAAGCCGGCTGGCATATAGCTACAAAGGGTTAGGCGTTCACTAGACTGAGAGCTGTGGGTTTGATTATATGGCAAAATCGACAGTGCACATCGATGCGGAGTCACATAATATGACGGATCAGCTGCCTAATCCTCTCTGGTTTTCAGTGACACCTAGTCATCACCAGTCATTAATGAATATGAACAATAATGTTATTGATAACTATTACGTCGTTAGGATTTTAGAAGAAGGATAATATAAAAGCATCAGTAATCATGAATAGCACTCACTAAGGTTTAAAGTCTCGTTTTCCATTGTCCCGTGATTACGAGTGTAATAAGCAGCTATAAATAATTTTATCTTAAAAGATATGTCATCTAGTATTCATATGAATACTTCTTTCACTTAAACATTGAAAATGTGAGATTACAATCAAAAGGAATACAGGATACATAACGTAAGTTCAAGTCATACGGTAAACTATTTCCTCACTTGTCATACAATCCAGGAAAATTGAAAATATTATCTTGGCGTTATAATACACACAAGCAAAAAGAGTGTCTTGGCTAGTATAAATCACTTTCAAGTGGTCGAATGAATCGTGACGAAATTGTAGTAACTTTAATAAAGACCGTCAGTGAAAGCTGGTTAATAATTTGGTAATGGCATGTATTCTGTTTTAATATTGGTTTTAATAGCGTTATATTATTATTTAACTCTTTGTGTATGATCTGATTTGTCGATTTCCAATGCCATTTGAAACTTAAGAATAAAGCATCGAAAATAAAAGTGACAATATTAGGTATGTTATGCAAAGTACTGCTGTTTTGATACGGATCTGTTAGTCTGGTTAAGTAAAATATGGTCATAACTGGATTATTAGAATGAACTTTGATTGAAATATGTGTTTATGGTTGTTATATTATCACTGATTGTAAAATAGGATTAATACAGATCAATAAAAGCCTCCAGTATCAAGATGACTTAAAGTGAAAACGATTAGTTTATTGTAAAATGTTCAGCATATGTTTCCAAGTATAGTTAGATCACCAACACTTTGTACGTAGAGATGGGAATACAAGAAATATAAATACTTGGCTCGTTTAGTAGGAGTTGCATACAATTTAAAAATAATTTTCATTAGGAAATAACGTCACCTAGTGGCATACTAAAAACTTAGTAGTCTTTCGACAGCTGTTCTAACCCTAAATGAAACGCTCATGATGCACTAAGTTGGCTGTTGGTTATTTACAGTGTAGTGCAATCTTCATCACTGAATTATTTTTTTTATCCTGCTTACATTGTTTCACAAGTCAGTGCTCCTTAACGGAAGTTTCAGAAATCCATCACGGACGCATGATTATTACATGTTTAGTTACCTTTGTTCATCACAGGTGGGAGGGTTGTTTAATACTATTATTATTTCAGTGGTTTTGCATATAGTTTTAGTACGTTAAGAATAACATCCAAAATTATTTCCTTCCTAAGTTTAATGTAATAAGCAACGTTATCTAGTTTGTTCACAATTCTTATCAAAATGATATCATTGATAATTTTTAGTTCTTTAATGTACTTATGATTAATTTGTAATTCTGTGTACTATAGACTTAGTGATATGTAAGATTATTTTCCAAATATCTTTCAGGTGATAAGTGAATCATCAGTTCTCCCATCAACTTTATCAACATCATCGATTTTGTTGTCGTCTTCATCGTCAGCAACAGCATCATCGTCGTCTTCAGCGATTCCATTGCAGTCTAATCTAAACAGTAATCATTTAATTTTATATAATAACACTGTTGATAATGAAAGAATTAAACGACCAATGAATGCATTTATGGTATGGTCACGTTTACAAAGACGTAAAATGGCTGAAGAAAATCCCAAACTTCATAATTCCGAAATAAGTAAACAGTTAGGTTATTTATGGAAATCTTTGACAAATACTGATAAGATTCCATTTATTGAAGAAGCCAATCGATTACGTGATTGCCATATGAGACGGTATCCGAATTATAAATACTGTCCTAGACGAAAACGCAAACAACCACCAAATAAAGTTGCATTACAGCACAAAGTAAAGACTACTTCAGAACTACCACTTGGGTTGGTTTTATATCCTACACATTCAGACTATTTTCAAGCAACAAGATTGACAAGGGTATCTAAAGTAATCACTCAACCAAGCTACAAACAGCGTATTCCTGTTATTACTCCTACGATGAGATCGTATGATTTAACACCTAACGGAAATACATATGTAAATGAGATGAACTTTAAGCCGGAATCATTAATATTAGCATCACAAATGAATGTGATGCCTATGCAAAATAAGCCGCTTTCAAATATGTATACTCCTATACCAAATATAGGAATAGATAACAGTACAACATATTTTCAATCAACGGATGCCATTTACAATCCTAACATGAAACATTTCCCTAACACTATTTTTCCAAATGCTAACAACCGAAACAATACGACTAATTATCCTGATCCAAAAGAGTTTTTTACAGACTATATTGCAGGTCGACCTACTACTAGTAATGATATAAGTAGTTATAATAATGACTATTCTAATTATGCTACATTACACTCACCAGAAACTTTTTCAAGTTTTTTAGATTCAATTGATTTACAAACATTTTCCTAAATTTATTCCTCAAAATTGTTTTTTTTGTTTTACTGACTAGTTCATGGCAATGCACGTTTATGGGTATCTTAATGTAATTATGATTAGATGATTTCACGTTGACTTGCTGTGTTTGTTCTTACATTTATCTTACATTAAATTGCATAATAAAATGTTAATTTATATTAGTTCGTTACAAGAAGTTTAAAACCTTAGCTCATAATTTTGATCACTCTGTTACCTCATACATACATTGTTCATTATTTATTAACCTCACATGAGGATTTTTATTTAAAATATAAGAAAAAAGAGTCATTGTTGAGGTTTGATCATAAAAATTATTCTCATTTGTAAATGTTTAGCAATCTTCTATGTCTGATCTGTTTTTATGATACTTCTAAATATCCTGAGAAACCAGATTATAACAAAATCTTTTGTTCATAAGAGAGTTGATCTACATTCTTTTTGATTAACCTTGTTATTAATCATATGTGACTGTACTAATCATGGCAATATAAACTGCTGAATTAGTGGGAAATTATTATAATGTAATGAATGGAGTTACTTCATGTTACACATTCAACTTTAATGAACTCTATATGAATGCAAGCAATCTTGGATATTAAATTGAAAATAAATTATTCAAATGGATTTATGTGCATATAATTTATCGTTTTTAATCTACCCATATCACTAGTTTTACATATCACTGTTTAGTTCAATAATAACATGATTGTCAGTAGTGTGTATTTGATTCATACAAGGTATATTAATTTCCTAACGATTGCATACATAATTTGTTAACAATAATTTCTTGAGTCAGTGTTTGTAAACAAATGTTTTGTAACATTCCTTTTACGAAGATAAGTGTTGTTTTTAATACTAAATTTATTGAACAAGATGCTTATGCTTTCCAGAAGTATAAAACTTTTCAGAAAAGTTTTTACAAATGAATTATCTCGTGGAAAATGTGTAGCATATTTCACTGCTAAAAAATAATTAATCATATCATCATTATGATACACTAACTCCTAAGTTAATTCGAATGTTGATGAGCAAACAGCTAAGAAACCTACTGTTGCGAATGATATGGAAAGGAGATGGACTTGAACTGCTTTCATAGATAGATCATAACGACCCACTCAGAAGTGTTTTGTTCAGAGGTTAAACGTCCGACAACGATTTTTTGAAATATACTTATATGCACCCATCACTACTAATTAATGACTTATACTAACAATTTTTGTACCACAATAATGTTGATTTCTCAATGCAGTAATAATGGTATAATTTGATTGTATTTAATTTGTGAAAAGCACAATAGGGAAGAATCTCTATCGAATTTCATTTCAGATGAAACCTCGTATACAAGGAAGTAAAAGTTTATCTTTATTCTATATCATTTTCATAGTATAAGCTTATCGCTATCAATCCTTAGCTGCTTATTAACAAAATAAAGCAAATGTTAGCTAGCTGAATTTTTTTATTTTCCCCATTAGTTTAAAAGTTATTATTCCGATCAACTTGTCATTAGAAAATTCTGGTATATACTAATAAAACAGCAATAATTCCATATTAAGTTACGGTGCTAGAATACAGCATTTGATTTTCTTCTCTCTTACATTTTCTAAAAGGATAATTAACAGAAATCAAGGAAGATTGATTCAAATGAACCATAAATGTATAAATCTACAATACTCATAGGACAAGGGTAAAAGTTTAGTTCACCAAACGACCCACGACCAATAAAAACACAGCATTTACCGTGGTAAGGATAAAAGATGACTCAACACAAACAATAGCTCGATAAAAGACAGATACAAATTTAGAAATTATATATTACAGCTTTGGAACTGCGATGTGCAGTAACTAAAATATAGTTGGAATTTATTTAAACTAGAATTTAAACATACTTGACTTAATATAATCTGAATAACTAAGCAAAATGCCAAGTAAGCTTTCATTTCCATAATTACAGTAATGAATGCTGGTGTTTAAATGTTTTCGGGAAAATTTGACAATAGCGGGAAAATTTTGGAGAAATTTTAGTCAGAAGACAACAAGAAAATTGTAGGGAAATAACACACTATAAGCGCCATTTTCCCAAAAGCTTCCATTTGCTTAGCACAATATGTCTCCGAAACATTCCCATTGTGTAACTGCATGTTCCCATGATGGTCGATTTTTCGCCAAAATATTCCCCTCTCCAAATGTTGGATGTTCCCCGAGGTATACCCATTGCTTGGCAGATTGTCCCCAAAATATTTGCTCTTCCATAAAATGTTACATAAATCGTCAAACTCTTAGCATAAGGTTCCAAAGGATTTGAATTTTTTCCACGTGGTCGATATTTGCTTATTTGTATATCCGAACCTCCCACTCATTAGTCATCCCCTACAATGTTCAGTGCCGTTGAAGTATCCTAAACAAATCCTAATGTCAGTCGCTGAGTCGTTGCACCAATGGGACACATGGAAACATTTGTGCATTACGGATAGTTAGGTATTGGGTGAGACGACTGTGGTGGTGAAAATTTCTTGTGTAGAAATAAAGTGTTTATACAATGTTAAGCCACAAAGTTGGTGCATAGTAATTTTTAGGGACATGGTCTCAATCATGCGTTGACACTGAACTTTTCTCATTTGACACTTGATTCTGAAATGATAAAAAGGGTTGTTATAAGAATGTATATATTATGAATGCCAATAAGAATACATTATAATGAATTTACAAATTACTCACGGTGACATCGCAAAGCACACTTACAACCTGTAATAATGCAAACAATAGTAGTTTTTCAATTATGATTCCATTCACCAAATGCTGAAGAAATTGTGCTTTAAATGAGAATCCATAACCAAGGGTCTTACTACAAATTATTTTGTGGAATCGAAACTTGTATACTTTAAGTTATTCAGCAGTTCCCATTAATTTAAACTGTGTGGCAGGATTAGGCTGTAAAATAAAAGCTGGCATACGCTTCATTGAAAGGTTAGGCTCCTTGTACAACAAACGTGCAGTTTTAATTACCTACATTATGAAAATAGTTACATGGACTTATGAAGCCGTCTCTAAATTGTTGATTGGCAAACGAGGTATCCACTTATTCCGATTTCTCTTAGGTTGAAAGAGCTTGATTAAATTGTCAACGTCATGTTTGAAGGAACTAAAAACTAAGCTGTCTTCAGAAGCAAACTTATTTACTACGGCTGTTCAGGGCGTTGTTCGGATATCTTCCTCCTTCGGTTACTTTGTATTTACAGTCGAAATCTTTCTACATTTTCCTCGATCTTAGGTAGACCGCTGACCGAGAATAACCATGAAAGTAAGCAAATTGACCAGCTGATCTAAGTCTACAAGCACTTTTACTACTTGTCATACAGAATCTCTACGAAGATTAATATTTTAGTACATGGAAAACTACATTTGGTAACATTCACGCGAGACTACTCACCTCCATAGCGAGCAACAATAAGGAAGTTCCTACTGTAGAAACGGAGACAGCACTATTAAGGCGAACACCAATGCGTTTTCACAACATCACATTACATTTTCAAGGCTTTCGGGTTGGCGTAAACGACACATTCAGCTAAGTAACATCACCCATATATATGTTATTTAAATTTGCCCAAAATTACGCAACTCTGGAGAAAAAGGCAACACTTCCCCAAAAATTTCTTACGGTTACACAAAATATTCCTAAAGGGCACCTATATTTTCCTAAAGTTGGCTGGTTGGGATATTAGTAACTAGGGATAAAGTTTATTATATTCTGTGAATTCTTGTTCTTTTAAATTAATGAGAATGATTACGGGACCATCGCTGATGAAACCTTATTAAAACTTTATTATGAAGTAATGCTACTCAAGATTACAAAATTGAGATAGGGTTTCTGATATTCCAGTCAGTAATGCAGTAAACTTAAACACTCACAAAGTGGCTCCTCTCTGCTACTCTCACTTTATTGATTCAACAAGCTTCATTAGTAATTTCATTCATGTGGAATTATTACTAATTTAGACTTAATTATTATACTATTTGATCATACACTGTTCTATTTTCAAATCAAATTAACATGTAACAAGTAGTAAAAGTTAAACGGGTATAGACACGCATCTACAATTTTCATCTTTCTTCCCTTATTCAATCTTGCATTAAATTTCTATTAATTAATGTTTTGGTTAGTTAAATGAAATATATTTCGTGTTTAAAATGAATTGTAGTGTAGGAATAAAGAGATATGTAGATACAGTAAAGAGGGTGGTATTATTATCAATTATTAATACTATGCAATGTTTAAAATGATAAACTTAAACTGTATTCGTAAAAGCAAACAGTTATTCTTAAAACATATATCATTGGCTTTATTAAAATTCTGCTTATAATGACCTAGTAGTCTATATAAAAGTAGTAGTTAATAAGTAGTAATTGTTGTTCTTGTATGCCGTTACTAAGGAGATATCAAATAAACATTATTTATTTATCTATTTCTTATAAGTTTCAATGAAAATGATGTGCAAAATATTTATCATTGTTTACATATTAGGGCAGGATAGTATGTTTAATATAATCATATTTATTTGTAACTAGTTAGAATTAACAATACTACTGATTTCTGGGACAAATATATGTAGTCAACATTCAGCAACATTAACCACTTTCCTGGTGTCATAATAGTATATATATATGAGTACGTTAAATAAATATCCGTTAATAAGTGCTGTTAATATTCATAATTTACTGCAATTCGTATTATTGCACATTGCGTCGATTGCTGGACTAGATGTTTAACATCAAGGACTGATATTAGCTAGACAACCGTTGCAAATCAGAAAGCACTAAAAAGAGGTCTCACCCTAGCATAAGACTCCCTCTATTGATCAAATCCACAGTCTTTAGATAAATAAGTCGATAGTCTGTAGTTTATATTTACGGACGTTTTTACACACCCTATTTGTTGATGTGACAAAATGACGACTGCAGGCATTACATGTTTAAAATTGAAAATTATTTATTTAGTCGGATTGTTTAAAGTTACATAGGTAGAAAGGTAAGGAGACATGCTTTTGAAACACGGATCCGGAGAATCCGCTTTTTACTTAATATCTAACATGAGATTACATCACTGTGTACCATCAATTAAATGAACCTTGAAATGCTGGTCACTACGAAATATAACGGATAAGCTTCATTTCATATTTATATTCCTGTACTACTGACAGTTTTCTGATCAAAGCCCAATAAGTCCCCAGCTTTTTATTTGTTTTGAAATGATTATTTCTTAACATAAGAATTCATTATCAAAACAAAATAAACAGATGCATATAAACGTTGAAAACATCATCTGAAGAAATTTCGTTCTATCAATAAAATTTCTATAGCATGTAAAGGTACAAATCACCATATGTTTGTTTACTTATTTTCTCAGAAATTTATTGCAGTATAATTGATGAAAAAAAACAGTCAATCAACTGTAAAAATATTTCTAGAAATGCTAAATGAACAAAAAAAATTTTTCATTAACATTCAATAGGTGTGAATGTGAACTAGAATGTCACCTCATAGAAACATTATTCTGATTATTTATTACCATTTA
Organism: Schistosoma mekongi; assembly: GCA_034768735.1. Taxonomy (NCBI): domain Eukaryota; kingdom Metazoa; phylum Platyhelminthes; class Trematoda; order Strigeidida; family Schistosomatidae; genus Schistosoma; species Schistosoma mekongi. Next base: position 44,656,812 of record CM068306.1, read on the forward strand.
ACTAAAGAAAGTGTTATGTTTATGTTATACTTGTCTGTTTTGTTGATAGTGGACATCATCATATTTAACATTCTCTTCATAATAAAAGTCTAAATATAGTAACATAAGCATATAATAATAATAATTCATCCAACAAACAATTTGCAACAGGCACTGCTACTGTTTATTTACAAGATGCTTACTTAATTATGAATTATAGATAACAGTGTTAAATAAAAAAGCTTTCATATCAACTAATAAATAATGTTCGGGGTTTAGAACACGTTTGTTTACTGCGTTGTATTGTGTCATGTGTCGATACTAATCGAAATTCATAAAAGTTTATATCATATGAAGACTGTTTGACAATATACAATGTTGAACTTGATCGTCATGTGACAAATTTCCAAAACAATAATTGTTATAAATTACAAATAACTTTTTTACGTAAATTTTTAGGAAATGTTTAAAGCTGGCTAAAATTTGATGCTGAAACTATCTACTGCTATATGCATACTTTTTGTCATATATTATTAATTCGTCATCACGTTAAAAAGGCTAAGAATACGTGTAGTAATTAGAATTTCAAATTTTGTCAGAACACAGAATTGTATCAGTGTATCGACGATAGATTATATGAGTGACGCACTGATCTACAACAAGATGGCTAATAACATAAATGGACAATAAATTACTGGTACTATATTTAGAAATAAGCATAAATGAAGTGTACAAGCTACCTTGACGATTCCAGATCACTATGCAGCCAAAGAGTTCACGAACAGTTTGTTCAATTGATATTTCTAAAAGAAAAAAAACATGTTCCTGTCAAATGAGGAGATTCTGATAAGTTGACTTACCCAAGATCGGGTAGTGACGACCAACAAATATATGTGTTACCTTAAGACTTTGATGAAAAACAAAAGACAGCCGACAACAGTCATCACTATTAACATATAACAATGAAAACATACAGTAAGACTAGTTTATAGGTAAACTTCAGTAGTAATTTTTATAGAAACAAAGAGCGAGCACGTCATTGGCCATTCCACAGACAAGGAACAACAATATGTCAACTAATGTGATCTAAAATGAAACTATTACCCATGATAAACTGGCGGGATTTTTCATAACAAAAACTGGTTTTTACAATACGGTACTGGTAAATTGGTTGATGGTATTATTAGTCTTAGACAACAGAGATGGATGAGACGTTGGCTGGAGAAAGAGAAATGTAACGGCCGTTAAACCAAAATGCAGAATAAATTCATAAAGCCAGGTACTGTTGTTTTGATCCTCGTTAGTAGAAGCTGACTATCTGATTAAGGTCTACCATAGCCGTAATCAGTCGTAGAAGATTTTAGGTGACATGATACAAATTAACTCAAGTTTTATTTTCCTGTTTCTGTTTTAAACTTTAATTTCACATCTTAATTCTTATTCTCTAATTCTACCCATCGTTTTGAACAGAATCCTCCATCCCTTAATCTTTTTCATAGTAATAGGTACTGTAAATACTTTGACATCATATTTACCAATTATTTTTAAAGGACTTTGTAGACCTAGAATCAAAATTGTGGACTCATGGCATTTCAGTAACTTAGTTTTCTTTTTTTAAATTACCTACTAATATTTGTTTCCAACGGCTGTTTTCATAAATATACTTTTAACTGTGATTGTAAGTTAAGTTGCTGAATTTGAATTCTATGATATGGACTGACATAGATTAAACAACCATAGTATACTAGAAAGTAGTGGACAGTTGTTTTGGCCTTCTTCTCAGAATCTAGCCTAAGACCATTTCGTCTGGCCCAAGTTGCTTCATGATATCAAATACATTTAATTATCATAAAACTTTATATATATTGTTGACAAAGAATTGCTCATCAATAAATTGTGTTTGCCATCCGATACACAAACATTAGAAGTGATGCATTTTAATTAAATGAGAAGAAATTACAACTCCAAGTAGTATTGTTTCACCTTAATCTCTAAAAATATCTTTAGTATATTTTCACTATTAGGATGAACTTGCATCTTCTCGTTGATTTGTTATGGACCGAAGCTGGTCAATCTCTGCACAAGTGTGACTGTTTGAACTCAGTAGTCTAGTTGTGAACGTGGTGGCGTTTGGCAAGAAACACACAGAGTTCGAATCCCACTGTGAGCATCAACATTAAAATGCGGACACACCCAGCTGACGAGCCACAAATAGAGTGAAACGAGAGTTGTGAATTCCACTTGCCAGTTACAATCCAACTTAGATAAGATTTGCACTATATTGAAAAAATTGTAATGTTATATAAATAAGGCTAATTGTTTCATATTGATAATCTATTTGTAGTATAAACTTATTGATACTAGATGAATGCACTTTCCTTCTGTTCGATTGAATTACATTCATTTATGTCAGTGTAATGAATAATGTTTGACTGAATGAACTGGTAAAAAAAATTACAACGAATAAGTAATTTACTGTGCTAACAATAGAATTGAATAATATTTCATTGATTTATATAAACACCGGTTAATTGCTTAAGCGATTGCAAGTGAAATGGGATGGTTGTATCTTTGCATGGGTGGGAGTGGACAGGGTATTGATTACCATTCTTATAAATTTCAGGTATTATCTACATAGCAACATTTATTAGTGCATTGATAGATAAAATCTGAATATTTTACGTACATAGGTGGGTGGAATTCTTGTGCCTCTGCAAAGCAGTTACAATAACATACATGCTATACAATACACATAAACGTGTACATACATGATATGTGTTATTATTGTACATAGTTTTTCATACATTAAGTATTGTTTGAATATCTTCCCCCCCTCACCACCTAGAAGTTTATGGAACATTTTTAATAATCTTTTAAGATAATAGGTAAAATATGACTGCATTTTCAATCTGTAAATAAGAAGTTGACATTATGCTGTCCATATGCTTTCGAATGATAAACCCTTGTATTTCTGCATAACTTCTTTTGTATGTAGTAAAGTGACTTTATGATAGTCATTTTCTATATTTCTCTGATGTTTACATATTTAGGCAATGAATCATTGGTTCATCATAACAAAAACAATGGATTGGGATAAACATAAATCTAGCTTAATCAATATACTTTTCTATGCCATGTCTATGAAGATACGTGTAGCGTAGGTATATATTGATCAGAAATCTGTAAGAATTTATGAACAGATTTAGCTTATCTAATTTGTGAATCGGTGAAATAATATTGATCATTGAATTTTTCCGAATACTGTCTAAAGATTTACAATATATATGTTCATAAAAGTTAAGGGTAAACAGTTAGAGATATGGCATCAAACAGCTTTTAGATAAAAATGATTGACTAAGTTTGTTTCATAATTTTAAAACTGATGCATTATTATTTTGTCTAGGAATTCTCCAATTGTACTTTCAACCCACTCACTAAGGCTTACTTCTTTAGTAACGGAGATTGAACAACAGTGATTATAAAATCATGTAGTTTTGAATTCATAATCTATAGTTTTACACAAGTAAGTTGAAGAATCTGTTCGGTGTTGCCGAGATGCACGGGGTTGAAACTTGTTAAAAAAAGAGTAAGAAGAAAGTAACTCGAAAAGTTACAAGTGAATTTGAATTTGGCAAACTAATAGTGAAAACTAAAGAGAACTAAGGCTAAGAAATGGTACCTTTGTTTATGGCGCTTCCAGTTAAGGAAATTCTACTATCACAAAGGATTCAGAGTTTTCCGGTATTTCAGCAAAGTCTTCTAACAGATAAAATTATCAATCTAACAGAAGTAGTCTACTGCAGCAAATACTTCAAGTGAAACTAACCTGACTAAATTTCATTATACCTCAGTCATTTGTATAAAACAGATCACAAAATACAGCAAGAAATGTGGTGGTAGAAAATATCAACAAAAGTATCATAACACAGTGAGAAAGAAGAGAAGGACGGTCAATACGGGTAGTTCTTGTAAAAACATAGTTTATGCATAAGAAGCATAACTTGCTGGCAAAGTTCATATAATATCAACACTGGTTTTTGTGACTGATTTTCTGAGCTGGATAGTTTGACTGGGGAGCATTCTTGTTTTTCTAGACAGCATCTTTGGCTCTTTCTTATAACAGAAGTGATGAATTTATTAACTCCACAAGCATTTTTTCAAAATGTTCTAATGACCGCCTGTTCAAGCAGATATTTTTCATATATCCGTTTTATTCCAGTTGATTTTATTCATAAAGCAATCAACCAACTATATTCGCGAATAAAAGTGAGTGAACAAATAAACTTATTTTATCACATATGAACTTTGATCAATTTAAAATTGTGTACAAGTGAAATCTTGTTGGCAGTTATGTAAACTGTAAAATATTCAATGAAAAACCAAACTTTCTTTGCTGATGCGCAAATTTTTGCATAACGAAGAGCTGCAAACTTTCAAAAACAGTAAAATACTTTTAAAAACCATGATTCATCGTAATTTGTTATTCTACAAACATATGAGTCGACCTATCATATATTATATACATTATCCACCCGAAAAACGTTGTTATTCAGAGTACTGAATTAAAATTACGTGTATAATATCCCACTATATTTTCTTACAATTGTTCCTCAAGCATTGATCAACTAGATAGCTGCTATAAACTTGAGAGAACTGGGGATTTATTGCTTCTACGTTTAGACCTTTGTACCACTGTGTTATTAAAGAAAATAAAGCATAGTTCACAAATGATTCGGCTTACTACACCTGTAACTTGTATAAAAATGAGAGTAACCAGTGGGTTATATGCCGAACGCTCCTGTTACTTTGTAATGCATTTTAAACTCAACTAGCAGGCCTGTTTTAAAAGTTCCTCTATTATGCGATATTGAAGGATTGTTTATTTCGGGAGTGAAAACTGATTTGCTTCCTGAAAACAATTTGTAAATTTCAATATTTGAAACAGTTTTATATTCGTCAAGTCAGTAGATTTGAGAAAATTATAACGCATTAGATATACAGAAATTATTTTTAGAATCATACAATCATGAGTCATAGTTGTATTGACAACTATCAGAATACAGCTCGTACACCCTCCTTTTTTATTGTCACTGGGATTGAACCTAAGTATCCAGAGCTATGAAATTAATGACATCAGACTTTACAAGTAATAAAATGTCGTGAAGAGCGAATTAAGGTGAAAGTATCGAAACATTATGATCAATGCTCTAATGTGTACACATTTATGAACACTGAGAAATAAATAAGGAGCGAAAATATGTAGTTAATTTAATATCTCATAAATGAAGTACAATCACTGAGAGCAATAATTTAACACATTTCGAACAAAAATTTTCAGCTTCATATCCTGGAAAGGTTCACAAACCATCATGTGCAGACATTCTTAAAAAAAGGAGGTTGGCCATATAATTATAGTTTCACCAGACTAGTTTACCTTCCTTTAATCTAATAATTAAATATCACTTACTATGCTAAATTGAATTTTAATAATGATATATAAAACCTTTGTCTAATATATGACTGACATTTATTCCGATGTAATATGAGCAGATTGGATATTATGAAAGTAAATGTAATACTTTTAGATATTAAGCATACAGTATTTAACACAGATGTTTTCTAGGAAGCACCGTATGGGATTCCACCAGTTAAAATTTACTATTCAACACTGGGATTATTCAGGTTTCAATAACAGCCACTGTCACTAAATATAGATAATCAGTAGTTTAAACTAAACCATAATAATATGAAGATCCCTGTATGATATTCAAAAATCAAGAATATTGGAGTGAATATCAGTAAGAAGGTATTGTAATCAACGAGAATTAATAAATACATAGTACGTTATTTGTAAGATTAAAGGAAAGTTGTAATAAATTAAATGATAGGTAAACACTATTAGGTCTAAACTCGTTAAAATCAAGATTAATTGTGTTTCAAAGTGAAATCTGTACCACTAATATTAAGATGATTTGCAAGTTAGTGTTACACTATTGAGTTAGAAAGGAACTCATTTTTAATGAACAATACCTATTGTATTTTACCAACAAGCTGGTATACGAAACGATAAGTTACCATAGTTGGGCTATCATCGTCAGCTATAAAATACGTTAGACAAAAAATGGATACGTCAAGAAAAAAAGGAAAATTTCGGCACACTATAAAATGAATGACATATATTTATAAAATTCCGATGAGTAGAAATTAAAACTTCTGACGTTTCACGGCTTAGGGTAAGTCGCTTCTTCAGAGAAATGAATAACCAAATTGAATTAAGGCAACATTAAATAATACAATGGAACAAATCAAAATAAGTTTGTACAATCAAAATACTAGTTTGATCGTATCTTGTCAAGTTATTTGGGTCACTAATTTTATAAACAACCTATCCAATGCTCACTTTATTTGAGATTATCAAATTTAACCTTGGTAATGATATATACAAATTCGGCACACTCTGTTTACGTTGAGCCTAGTGATTTTGTCCAAAGAAGACGGTTTTCAATCTATCAATAACACTGTAAGTTAACATTTTTGATCACTTTTCTTAAATTAATCTACTTGTACATTTTCATCCACATATTTTCTTTGATCTTGTGTACAAACATTCTTTCAAACAATACACAAACTATGAAACCAATTCTTCGAGGATAGATAACTACAGTTTCATCTTGCACATATGTAATGATTCCATATTCAGACGGATTCGAAGACAGTTTATATTGTTCTATTGTGCTGATACTCATCATTTTTGGTTATCAATAATCAATTCTTAATCCAGCTAACATTAATTTGTTAGTTCTGTAACAATTGTAAGTAGGTGACATGACTCTTTTTTGCAATATTAATCAATGTTCTCCGTTGGTCATTCAGATTTTTGTTTATTTATAGAAAGAGCAAGTTTTATAATAATCTCTTCAAACCAAACAGCTCAAGCACCATGCAAGTATGACGAAATGGATGATATAAACGAGTGGAATTTGGTGAAACTGTTAAAATGACTATTTATCGTAGTTCAATTACAACAAGAATATTTGAAAACTATCTGTTTTCACATATCACCGAAAAATCATATTCACTGTTTGACATTCTGATGTGTGACAAATAACTTCATTTAGATCATACGATAATAGGGTTTTTTTTTATGCTTATGGCACTCTGCGAAGACTGACACCAAGCAGGAGATCCATTAAAAACTGAGGCAAGACGATTGCGTAATGCTAATTTCCCTTCATAGTTCCTTCAACAAAAGTTTGTTAGTATTGAAAAAGGCCTCCAAAGTAAATATTCTTAAGTAAGCTAGATTCGAATCTATTGAGGCTGTATTTTTCTACCACATAAAAATTTATTTTTTCTAAAGTTCTGTTTATACTTGGATATAATTCCACACTAAACTAACTTAACTAACGTCCATTTTTATCGAAGTTATACTAAGTGTAGACTAGATAGCCACCAGTAACTTTATTCTCAGTAGTTACTGATTGCCGGACGTAGGGTGTAATGTAAAACAGGTTACAGATTTGTGCATTTTTAATCTTAATCTGGTTTTGTTACCACTACTAGATGCAACTTCCTAATCTACATGAACTACAAAAACGTATTTCTGGTTGATTTGTTTGACCTATCGAAATAAACTATTATATGTAAGGATTTACGTAGTTCACAAATGCTATTCAGAACCTCTGTTGTTGAGATAATAATTATTCCCTAACTCATTAGAGAATGATGAAACCGGAATTTTTCTCAATCTTTTCTTCATTATGATGTAAGTGGATCTATCTTAAAAATGTAATATACTCATTAGTAGAGTTTCAATCAAATTCCTACATGGACTGTACAGTTTATGTTGAATGATATTCTAAGTAAATCAACGGGGAAATTCAGGCTGAGTTACTAAGCGTTATATTTGAAAATAGAATCGAACAATTTACCATTCATTTAATATTTCTCTACTATAGAACTTACATTTGATTGTATTAACCTTACTGAATAATGATCTTTCACAGGTATTAGGAAAAGGCTATGATACTTTAAATGTATTGAGAGTTTCATTTCACCTATTATTTCAGAGAATTATCAAATTTATTTACCTACTTTCTTCTACTATTATTCTATGACACTCAATGTGCACAGCATTGATTAACACTTTTTGGCCAATCTCCCTATTTGTAGTAGGCTTAATGAAAAATATACATAGTGTAACAAGCAGACAATCAGATGAATTTCAATAACCCAGTCTTCTTCTTTTTGTTGTTACTATAATAAGTAGTCATTCGGTATTATTTATTTCGCTCTAGCAAACACATGTACAATGGTAATACTTGATGGTGGTATATAAATTTATTTAAAAGTTGTTTTGTGCATTTTTTTGAAAAGAAAATATCATCATCAGATTGGTTGATTGAAATTGTATTTAATAAAATTGTGGGCTTACAATCATATCGAATTAGACACCAATTTGTGGATTTCCATTTTAGTTAATAAATAAAACTAAATTTTGAGGTTTATTGGTAATAATATCATGTCAACTGTAGCTATGCCAGCAACCGTTTTTCAAGCATCTACTCCTGGAAATCCTCCACAAATTCTAAGTCCATTATGTGGAGGCGGTGAAGTTCCAGAAGGAGAACCTGTTCATTTAGAATTACGAATTGATCCTCCAGGTGATTTGCAGGTACAATGGTTTAAGGATGGTGTTGCATTAAGTGCAGGTAAGTAATTAATATTTAATTATGATAATAATGACAGAAAGTATAACTTTTTAATACGACTTAAATGTAAATGATGTTACAGCCTCGTGAATAAATCTTAATACTCTAAGATTTTTGAGGAGTTTTAAGGGAATTAAACTTAACAATGTCGGGATATGGGTTTTTAGTATCTACGGAATCGATATATGGGCAAACGTATTCGTGGAATATAAAATGACGGGATAATGCAGTGATATGAACTGTATGTGCAAGAAAATTCATTTATCTGGGACTGAAAGTTAATCACAAAAGCAGTTACAGTGTATAACGAGGAAATTACAGAAAAATAAATTTCGTAACCTAATCGAACTGTAGTATGGAGCATATGACATTCATGTCTACATTCATAATACAGTTTGTGATGTCAAGCTGTAGATATTTAGTAATATAATTATTTTAAAAATTTGATATAACGTATTAACAATGTTTTTTACCAAAACACTAGAATTCTACTAATCAAATCAATAGTATAACTGTTGGAAATGAGTCGTTCCCATCAAGCAAAGTTACATGATTTATTTACTATCTGATGATCGAAATTTCTTGATAAAATGTTTGTGCATGGTAACTATCATATATTGCTATCAGTATCTTGAGTTCAACACTACTAATCATGCCACAAGTTTCTTTTCAAATCACTTAAAGAAAATTGCCTTAATCAGAATATTTAAATCTGACCTCGTAAATGCCGATAACTTTTAAAGGGTGTACTGCTCTCTGAGGTCATCAGCTTTCAACAAGATCTGCAAGCCCATTCCAATGGTTGCTAATATATAATGCTGCTTACTATACGTGGAGTAAATAATTGATGTTAGTATTTTCTTAGTCAGCAATAACACTAGTCAGACCACCGGTTATGGTGGATTTATACTTAAATCTAGCAATTTAGTTTCAAGCACTTGTATTATTTTCTCCAAGTTTCTGGTCGATGTGAGAAACAATCTGGGATCTCTATTATTTCATAATCAACCAACCACAATAAGTAAACTACTAACTATTTGTAGAGTAGTATGCGTCACCTATCAGACATGTGATATTTGCTAAAATATAAAGCTTCAAAGTAATGAAAGACGTGTCTGATTATGTTACTACGCATAACATATGTAGGTCACCCAGTGATATTCAGCGAGTCTAGGCAAGATAGTTCGATGAGTTAAATCTAAGCGAATCATCTACCATCAGTACTCTGTTCAGTCTATTTGTTTAGAAAATTACACCACTTGACGTTGCTTAAGTGTTTTGGTATCCAATAGTTGGTTTGTTTTATAAATGATGTTCGTATACATATGAAAAACAATTTGGAATGACTAAATGACCATCTGTAAAATGTCTATTTATTTTGATATAAAATTGTATTTCCAACTTTATTTACTAAGGTTCTCGTTACAATACTATGTGTGAACGTGGTTTGGCCTCATTGGATGTAATATATACAATCCAGGAGGATAGTGGTACCTATTTTTGTGTAATTTCGAATCCATATGGACATGCTCAAAGTGAAGCAGTTTCTGTAAAGTAAGAATCGTATCTGTACCAAAGTGAACATGAATTTCTACCATGATCCACTTATATTGAGTCATTTGTTTCAATGTATTAAATTGTACTTATGTAGTTATAGAGTGGTCTCATTAAATTAAGTGCATAAATACACTTAGAAGCCACTTTGAATTTTGAAGTGTATTTAGAATGGCAATTATTTTATTCTCATCCGATAAACTGTAGAATATTCGACGCCTGATATTTATAGTTTATTATTTTCATTATATCTAGTTGTTCGAGTCGTGAGTTCAATAAACAGTTTCTGCCTTCATTTATTTGAGTGGTTAAAATGAATTCGATTTATGTGAGGTTGTGGTTAGTACTAGTTGAGAATCTTTGGAGTTTTCACCAATTAACTGTAATATTCGATAATCAAGTCTATTATTTCCAAGTATGCAGTGATGTGTAGAGTACACCTCAATTATTAGATTATTCATTATTGTAATTTAGTCTGTGCTACTTCGAAAGAAAAAACCAAACATAATCAAATTAATGGGGGATAGTTAGATAATAGTTAGCATTAGAATTATTTAACCAACTAGTGTCATAGCAGCTACTGTACTGTTTGATTTCAGGATTTTAAAATGATTAGACTGATAATAAGAACTTAATAAAGCTTTTCTGACAAATTGCCTTTCAAAATTAGATTTTAAGTTTAATATTATTGGATCTTGAAAATACTTTACAATCCGATTGACATTTCATTTGATACATTCTGCATAGTTATTTCTCTGTAGTGTTTCAATCTAGGGTTATGATTGTTTAAATTATTGAAAACGTCTATATAAAGAATGCTGAATGAAGATAGTATGAAGTTTGTGTAAACTGTCACTTTCACACTGTTAAATGATCTTTAGGACAATATTAATTTTTGATGAAAGTGAAAGATACTGATAAAAGTGTTTCTTAAAGGCGTATAAAAAAATCATATCAGTTCGAGGCTTTATAACTTTTATAATTTTAAAAACTTTATGAGATACATGTGATTATGTCAAATAAAAGTTTGAATATATGAACTCTGTAGTTGAATCCCACTTGGAGAATATGTGAAATTTATAGTACAAATCCCAGTTATGTTGAATTAGTATTATACACTAATAAGCTCACAAAGTAATTCAAGGATAAGAATAACAGTGGTGAAACGAAATGAGGATGACTAACCATCCACTTGAATTCAGTTAAACTCTCGTAGTAAAATTTGTTTTAATAGTAATTGTTGCATCTGTTTATTTAAATTATTGGACTCTACTATGAAATAAAACGTATGTTATAGATTACTTAAGTTGAATTGTGACTGCAAAATAAAATCCAGGATGAGCGCTTCGTTCTGTTTGGGACTCATCGGCTGAATGTACCTGCATCTCAATGTTGAAGTTCACAGTGGGATTCGAACTCAGTCCGTTTCGTGTCGAACGCTACCGCGTTCACCACTAGACTACTGAGTTATAAATGTACAATCATATTTATATAAGTACTTTTGTGTGGCATTAAAAAAATCTCTTTTCTGCAGATATGCTCAGTTTTTAAAATACGTATTTGTAATTTTCATAGTATTATACACATATTTCGTATAGTAATCAACGGATAACGATTCTAGTCATTTTATCAAATTTCAATTATGTTTATCTAACAGCACGCATAATTGAATGAATATTAGCCACCTCAATATAATTATTGTAATCAGCTTATTAGTAACCTACTGCAATACTCTTAACGTTCTAGTGAGTATTCATGGGTTGCGAAGTTCAGAAAGAATGGCATTTGAGGTGCTTATTACTAATAGCATTGAACGATAATCATACTACATCACAAATTGATCGAAGTAAGGGCTGTTTTATTGGACGCTAGTCCAGTAATATTGATCGCAAAACTAACATTGTGAAAACTGAAAGTCCTGGGCTCGATTTTTAGTGGGATTGTGGTTGTATGTCACAGAGGAATGCAATACTGGGACAAAACAGCTTACTAGTTCTCGCCAGTCTCCAGCGATACCCAACCGAGATCAACCTTTGATGCTTATAAACAAAATATGTATTTAATTCTATGTTCTTTCAGGCATTCGAACTATTATCAATGTTCCCTATATTTAACACATACGAAAGTCTATTATTCTTCAAACATTTTAAACTATTAAAATATCGTTTCTTACAAATTTAAACAAGATGGCTTTTTCTATACTATGCCAGCCGTAACTTAAGAAAAAAGTTGGCACACAATCCTTAACTCCATAGCTATAGTAATTAGTTAAAATGAAGTAACATGATGAAGTTAATCATAGTCTGGATGTTTGTTCAAAATCCTTGACCTAATTTATGTTTATTAACACGTATTAGGAAGTGTATCAGTAGCAATGCAGTAAATTAATTTATGTCAAAACTTCAAGATCCAGACATTAATCTTAAAGGCGAGGGACGTTAAAATTTACCCACCTAACGGATGCCCAGTTTAGTTCTAGTGAAAAACTAATTGAAATGTAGCATGTTTTTGCTCTCTTCGTCATTCCTACTAAAATTACAAAACCAGGTGGTACTTAGTGATGAGTTCAGTTTGGAAGTAACAAACAATACCTGTTGATCAGGGTCAAACTCTCTGACTGCAGTGTTGAACGAAGCTCTGGAAATCCTTCTTCAAATCACTATTACCAATAAGATTAAAAATTAATCTCACTACCACTTATCGACCAGAATAAAACCTATTCACATGACTTTCTACAGACTGGTTTTAAACAACCAAGACCAAAACATTATGAGATAGTTTGGTATCCATATTACGTTATTTGATAGTTAAACTAGGGTCATACCTAACATATGGTACTGATTGTCATAAAGTGAACAAATTATTCAAGAAATAAACCTTAATGGTTGACATATGTATTCATGTATCACTAAAAAACCACTGTAAGTTACCACAGAATTATTGATCAAGATAATTTTGGAATGAATAACGACATCAAGTACAGTGACTCATCATTCATTTAAAACACGAATGACCTACAAATATATTGTCAGGTCAAGAATAGGTGAGACAAACTTTTGGTCTTATGAATCATTTTATTCTAATGAATGCATTTCCTTCAATTATTTATCATATATATTTCAACAAAGAAAAAGTAAATTTAATGCATAAGTTTCCCTATTTTTGATTTTATTAATATTTCGAAACAAAATTTTGTAAAATTATTATGGGATTTGGCATTTGAAGATACAATACTACCATTCTGAATAGTTTGTTGCTAGGCCATACCATTGACCTTGAAGTTGTGACATATTTATCATTAATCGATGCATTATATTGATTTCCCTAAGTGATGAATCCATGGGCTGAAAGTTTCTAAGATAAAGGCAGCTTTCAGTTATCAGAAAGTCATATAAATCTGTAAGCGAAAAATTGCTAACTTCATATGAACTGGGATGACGTAGATTTCTTTTTCACAGTTTGAGATTTTTGTTAATAATTGGTTATAGTTTAATATATTACTCAACTAACAAAACTCTACGATTCCCCAACAAACGCAATATGCTTGGGTTCCAAACAAGTAAGCGGATACAAGGTATTCATAACTTTCAGAAATTATAATATTTCAACTGTTTAGTAAAATTCACATACTTTGAAAAATAGCTTTCTGAGTGTTATAACTTGCCTTGAAGTGAATAAAGGCAAATTAGGTAACTTTTTGGAAATCAAGACAAAGATGTATAGACGAATAGTGATCCTTTCAATAAATTCTCACTAGTATCCATCATTCCCGAGGTTTAGCTTGCTAATTTCAAAAAAGTTGAACACATGGGAGGTAGTTTATGGAAGTAACATGTTTTAAAATTCCCATGAGAGCAACTAACTTTAAAATCGTTATATTTGGTAGAATCATAATTGTAGTCGAAATGTGTTGATATCATGTCATTCGGGTCAAGATGATCCAAAGTAAGACATGTTTGTGCCTATAGGTGAATTGTGAATTTTTTAAAATTATGTTTCACTGTATTATTTCAACTCTTGGTTATCATAGCTACTTATTTATTCTCCGAAGAAGTGGCTGAAAGACACTAACTGGTATATTTCAAGCACATATTTATTTCTGCAAATTTTCATGAGATTCTAGGTATATGAATTCAAAATTGATTGTTGCAAATGAGTAGACAAGTTTGGTCAGAATGCGTCATTGTTGTTGACATCATAAGCATGTAGTGTAATATGTCAATAAAATTGTAAGGTTATTAATTAGAATATAAAATTATATAATCTAATCAAATGTTTGATCTAAAGTTGCAAAATATATGAATTAATACAAATAAGGTAGGAATCATAGTAGTCAAGTTGGCGAAATTAAAAGAAATTGGTATTATTGTTATTTCTCTAACTTGATGTCACCTATATATCGATTGTGATTATCAATTTTGAATTCATCACTTCAGTTTGATATCACGAATTGGTTTGAACTAGACAACCACCGATCGCTAAGAACCACTGGACATCTATTTCATTCTAGTATGAGACTCTTCAGCAGTGTGCATCCACGACCCCATTAGGGATCAAGCTCAGAACGTTTCACCGTTAGACCACTGATTTGGCTCCAAACGGTTGATATTTCTAACCTAGTCCATTGGTAATACGTTTCTACGACCTTATCCATTGCCACCGGTGGGTAACCGCCTCACTCTCAACACGGCTGAACTCCACTGATCATGTCATCTTACCAGAACTCCAGGAATTAATTCGAAAAGTTAGTCACTAGTGAGCTTATCTACTGATTGTAAGTGGGTGTTGTGGAGACTATTTAAGGTCTAGTTGATATCACAAATTGATCTGAATTTGACAACCAATGATCACTAGGAAGCATTGGACAGCGGTTGCATCCTAGTGTTCATAGTAGTGAAGTCTCATAGTAATTTAATGAAATAATTATTCTTCATTTACACATCTTTGTTTAAGCACACATGCGAGTTTATGAACTATTAATACTTTCCAGAAATAATAAATACAAGATTTAAATGTTAAACAGGTAAAGAAGATTATTTCAAAACTGTTTAATGTTCCAATCATTGTTTTTTGTATTGAGTAATTTATATTATATCTACTTTTAGTAATAATATTAACATAAAATAATATTGGTATGAAATCCTAGAAATATTCGTATTGGCATCATTTGATGCATTTCTATAAATTTTTACTCAGTTATCAAATATCCATTTGTTGTTTTAGTGTAATACCTGAGATTGATCCGAATCAGGATCATTTAGATGCACAATTTGCTGATCTGTATCAAGCAACTAGTGCACCTATAAAAGAATATGAACGTGATCAGAGAAGTCAGCCAAAGAGTGCACCACAATTTTCTCAGCAACCGGTGATTAGTAGTAGTGATGTTCTTGAAGGTGAACCTGTGAGGATGGAGGCATACTTAAATACGACAAGTGATTCAACACTACAAGTTGATTGGATGAAAAATGGACAACCGGTTGGCACAGGTACTTCCATTTTAATAATAGCTTGTTGATTAATGGAAAAATAGTCCCACCATCAATAACAATAATTTAAGAAATTTGTTAATTTATTTAAACATATGTGCTCCCCCTCCCGCATGAAGTGAAATTTTCCATTTTTATTTTTGTTAACTGAATTTTGATATAATGACTGTTTAGTTAGCCATCGTGCATAAAAACAGACATTTTTCCAGGATACTGACTTTTGTTGATTCAACGAGACAGGCAAGCTAAAATATTTTGACTTCCCTATGCTTTGTGCAGTGCTCTGAGATCACGGTAAAATGTTTATATAGTAAAAATGCAAAAAATGAATAGCCTCAGTTACTGGGTGATATTGATGACTACATTTCAACGAAGCTTTGTTTATTAGTTTGTTAGTTGAAAGTTTCTTTGTAAAAAAGAACAAAGTTAGAAGAATAATAGCATTTCCACACATGATGAATCGCCTGTCTACACTCGAATAGTCCTAGCAGTACGTTAGCTTTAGGTGTAGGTTTAACCAGGTACTGTTGTTTGAATAGAAGTTCTGAAAGTATCTTCTATTTACATAACTTTCGAAGGTAATTAAGATTAGGTTTACGGCTGAATGGATTTCGTCGTCCCTGAAATACATGATGTAACTAGGATATCAATCAATAAGTACGAAATAGCCTCACTCCACTGGAAAATTAAATGTTGGTAATTAGAATGAACTTGTATATTACTGTTGATTTGTTATAGACTGAAGCTTGTCAGTCTTTGTTGATATACGTGCATCCTGAGCGGATAACCTCGATATAGCGGTTATTCACGGGTATTACTTAAGTTGCATTGTGACTGGCAAGTGGAATCCAGGATGTGCGTTTCATCATATTTGGGACTCATCGGCTGGATGCACCTGCATCCCAATGTTGATGTTCACAGTGGGATTTGAACTTAGTCCGTTTCGTGCCATACGCCACCGCGTTCACAATTAGACTACTGACTTCAAACAGTCACACTTGTGAAACGCGTGGATTGGTATTAGGAGTGGGTTTGAATCCCACTATGAACATCAACATTGGGATGCAGGTACATCCAGCCGATGAGTTCCAAATAGGACGAAACGCACGTCCTGGATTCCACTTGACACTCACAGTCCAACTCATCTAATAAATGTTGGTAATGTTAAGGCTAAAAAGTTAACGAAGCCAAAAAAATACCGACCATAAGGTTTTATTTAATTAAGCAAATTAAAACTGATAAATTGGATGTTTCTAAGGTACTCTAGTTAATCTTACAATGTAACAATAGTTACTTTCATTGCTTACAAAAACCTTTTAATGACATAATCTCAATGAGCTTATGAGTAAAATTCCGGTCACTTCACAAGTAGAGCAACACCAAAGATCGATCATTTTAAATCTATATGATTGGTACTTATCTATAAAACCAAAGTATGTTTATAGCACATTTAAAAAAACACCACCCATAAATTAGCGAATACTCTTATTGACAGTTTATTAAATTTTATCTCGAACTACATATTACAGACAGCATCCAAAGAAATTGATAATCAAATTCCGAAATATAAGTTTAAGAATCCAATTTACATAGTTTACTTTGTTTGATTATTTTTACAGGAAGTCGTTTTAACGCCATCCTTGATAGAGGTTTAGTTGTCCTAGAAATTGGTTATTGTCTGGTCGATGATAGTGGATTATATGTTTGTGTAGCTAAAAATGCACTTGGACGTACAGAGAGCCAACCTGTGGAATTAAGGTAATATTATAATTTAAAAAGTAATTTTTTTGTTATTCCTTGATGAATTTCTAACTTTTCAGTTGGCTTATTTCTGTTGATATCATGAATTTCGATGGTCTTGATTCAAAGCGTAATTAGGTGAATTCTATTTAAGTGAGAAACATTGTAAAATTATTGTACTGACTTTGATCAAATAATATTATAATGAATAACAGTTGAAAGTGATAATTAATATTTCCAGGCTATCATCAGTGGAACGTATTTCGTCTTAGTTACATAATTATGAGTAATGAATAATGTTTTACTGAAATTTTGAGGAAATATTCCCACTAACACAGAAAATTATCTCACATAGCACCGTAATCACATACACTATTACTATTCACTTCTAAATGACCTTATATGTAACCATACAAGGAAGTTGTTTTTAGAAAATAACACCTTAGAATGACGTTCATTTGGAAAAGATTTGCAGGTTGAAAAAATTTAAACTATACTTACTACATGAATAGTTAAGTCGGCTTTATGATTACGTTATTTAACTTTCAGGTTCATGTTTGCTCATTTTAGTTTTGATTGGCTTAGAACTATATTTAGATCCAATCAACAATAAACCTCGAAATGTGGTAGTTAAAATTTTGCTTTTTTAATTACGTCCTATCGTTTTAATGTCTATTTTAACGGACATGTGTCTTTCTCTATTTTAGATGTCAACCAGAAGAACGAATTGTTACTACCTCTATCCTGGATCAGCAATCAATAAATCATTTGAAGCAGTTAGAAGAACCAGGAGAGGATTTCGATTAGTATGTCATGTTTGGCCTTTTTTATTAATCCTATTTATTAGGAAACAGACAGATTATTCTTAACGTAAAAACCGGTTTTCATGGTAAAAAGTATCCATTGAAAATAAACCCGAATGTCTGCTTGAGCTATATGCCTGACTGTAGTTGATATGCCAATGTGATGGTCCTAATTGTATATATTGACGGCCAAATCAATGTATAGTGGTCGAAGCACTCATTACTTTAGGTCATTTGGGGAGGGATAGGCAGCAAACTCGAACACAAGGCCCTAGGGTGACAATGTAATTCCGACTGTACAGAGTTATCACGGCTGTAAGGTATTCCTCTTAAACAAAGAGTAATACTGCTATGCTGCCTTCTGAAAATAATGTTTAGTGTTAGAAAAGTTTGGCAAGGCCTTTACAAACACTGAAATAACACATTTGGAACAACTGATTGCGCGTAATCAGACCAAATTAGCTATCCCCCGCGCATTGATATTATGTTGCTTCAGAACTGATATATATTTTCCCCAAGATTGATGATCAGGGGTGAAGTAGATAAGTACGTTGACCATTTCATTGATCTGAGAAGTTCGATCAGCTTTGGTGGACAGGTGTTAGACAAAATCTCGGCATGGATTAAGAAAGGTTTCTTTGATTTTGACAACGTACATAACCCCTAGCACAAACAAGATATTTGTCTCCTAATTAAATGACGAGTACACTACCCAGCTGTCCACCTTATAATAATCTATGGATATCGAACATGAAATGCAAAAATAGGAGATAAATATGAGTTGAAGGTCAAAATGATTACGGATGTTTTCAACTCATCGTTCATGTATCGCGGAATGACTTTGATTATGAGCAGACTGCCAAACAAAGGTAGTGAATCGGTTAAGGAGGCTACGGATTTTCATCGATTAATGTTACTGAATGGTGTATTACTTACCTTCAACTATCGGCAACCTAGTTTAACGAATCTAGTTAGTATGGGCGGAGGTATAATGAAGGGAAACTAGGTTCAGCCAAGTGGAACGTGATATCAGTCCATGTTGTCGTTGACTGTTGGTCTTAGTTTTGTTGGTAGTTGCAGACCAACTAATTGGACTCAGAGTAATAATCACGACCATTGGCTGGAGACTCTGGACCACATGGTTTAGAATCGTTGCATTCACACATTATCGTCTAGATTTTACTTTCCATTATTCTTTCAAGCACATCTTTATTTCTTTCACTCCTGTCGGACTACATTATGGCATTAACTATGTTATCTTATCATGTTAATGTTGTATGGCAAATTGGACTGACATATATATGTGACTGGTTCTCTTATGTACATGGCTGACTAACATGAAGTTCAAACACATGGTTATTATGATGGCACTTTTCCTTCAATAAACTACAACAAATAAAATAACAAAATGACTACGTCTTCTGACTTTGTAATTCTTCAGCACTAAACAATCATAATATCTGGCATTAATTGACAAAACAATGAACTACATCTTTTATGATGCTACTTATGCCATGTTCCAGACTATGTAAATAATGCGTTTGTCATAACTAATAAGCGGCAATTTTTCTCAACAAGAATTACGAATCGTCAATGGCTTCCACATATCAATGTGGTATTCGGAACCAATTTTTTTCTTTTCACTGTATTTTAAGTGAGACAAAATAAAAACATCTACATACTAATAATAATTACGTTACTAAGTTTGATTCGCTGAAATCCAATGTCACATTACAATTTCAGAACATGCTTATTTTACAAGATTACATGACGTCTCAAATAAGATATTCTATGTTTGTATTGATCAGTTAAAATAAGTATTTCTGTAAAATGGAATTAATTTTTCACAATAAACAATTTATGTCTTTTAGCGGTATCAATGCAACAACTCAAGGTATATCCCCATCTTTCAAGGCCAATTTAGAACCTGTCACGGTTCAAGTTAATGAGGATGAACCTGTAATTTTCTCTGTTCCGGTTGACTGTGGAAATGGCGATCATGTGGTTATTGAGTGGAAACGTGATGGTCAGGTTGTTAAAACAGGTAATTGTTCTGTTTAAAAAATTTCCATGTAGCTGGGTTTATAATAATATATAACTAACTTGATACGTTACTCTATCCAACTTAGTGAATACATGGTAGCTATTGCCAAGCTCCAATAAATTGATTAATAAGACAAGTTTTATCAAAAATGTTCTATACATCTATGTCCACTATGAATAAAGGCATCATCATCTTATATGTTAATTATAAATTTTGTAATTACATGTTGGTGTCAGTGAACTCAACAAGGTAACTACGAAAATTGTTCATGTTAGGTAACATTTCCAAATAAGAATTATCAACCATAAATTAATGCCTTCTAAATTTTACAGTGAGAATATAAAAACTTTTAATTTTTAAAATATCTGTTGACATCTATTGAGAGGAATAGTTCACTAATGTATTTCCTAATGATGTATTATATACAATATTCTCTATTAAAAAATTTATACAAATTATGCCGAATTTATAATCATTGTTATTTTAACTATTCACTTATTCTAAACTTTTAGTACATTTTTAATGTGAGATTTACAGAAATCAAGTAATGACATTTAAAATCATCTCATTAATCCATTAATCTAATTTGGTAATAGGTATTTGATGAGTGAAATTACAATTTAGATTTTTTAATAAATCTGAGATACAAATGAACCTGAGCAGAACACTTAAACCTGTTAACACTGAAGTAATATTATGGAAATTTTCTATGCATTACATCTATTGTATGCAATTCATGTACCTGTTAGAATACAAGACATAACACAAATACTGACTATTATCAATAACGAATGTTAATCTTTATTTCAAAGCTAGCGACTTAAAGTAGCCTTCAAAAAGTTTATTCCAAAATAACAAAGCTCATAAATTAACTTTTAATTGTTGCTAACAGTTAACAAACCCATCTCAAATCCAGTTGTAAATCAAATATCATCAGTATAAATTAACTTAAAAAATCCATGAAAATTCTCAAATACTTAAATTTTTCAATGATGCCATTAACAAGTGCCTAAAATGATCAACTATACATAATAACATTTAAGTTAAACAAACATTTTAAACTAAAGTGTTCGACGTAATGGGAATTGTTTGATAAGCGTGGTATTATTTTTAGTTCATAATTGTCAAATAGACGTAATGTGAATAGACAAGTGTAGTTTGTAAAAAGTATAGGATACCGATGATGCAGTGAATAGTGAAGCGTCTATGTCCAATTTCAAAAGAATAAAAAACATTATATATATATATATATATATATATATATATATATATATATATATGACATTACGGAAAGAAGGATCATCAGCAGTGTTTATTGTAATGATGTAGGCACTCAGTTATTAATTCTTCCACTGATGATACTTTTTGATTATTTTATTATTAGTACTGGTAACAACTTCTTACCATACTATTTATTAATCAGTAAATTAATTTCATTAAAGACTCAAATACTATTACTTAATAATTAGTAGTATCACGTGTTCCATAGAATATTAAAGTAGATGACCGTAATACTTTGTTTATTACTTTACCAGACCAATTATTAAATGCAAATATATAAAATGTTGAAATTTAAATGGCCTACAACGCCTTTGAGAATATCGTATTGTAACTTGATCTATTTTGTTTACTTTAAAACTAAATATATGTCTGCTAACTATATCTAGTATGATAACCTTTATTTCTAAAACCTTTCGTTAAATAAGGATCACGAATCACAGGAAGTTTAGAGCTTGGAATAGCCAGCTTAAAAATTCATTATGCACAACCGAATGATACTGGAGCATACACATGTCATATTTCTACAGAACATGGATCAGCTGACTGTGGTCCATCCAACTTATTATGCGAAGCTACTGGAAGTATAATCGCTGCAAGCCAACTTCCAGGTGACAAAGAAAAAGGTAAGATATCTATTCAGACCAAGTGACTTTGTTTAATTGTCTATTGTAACGAATATAAAAATTAATTGACTTTTCATTTTCTTCCTAAGGTCTATTAGCAATTGAAGCGATAGAAGCGAATTTGCATGCACCGCGCGGTACAGTATGGGAAGATGATAGTCCACATGAAGCACCTGTTATTGTTCAACAACCACAATCTGTTGGTGAAATTGAAGAAGGAATAGCCATTCATTTTGATGTTCAAGTAGAACCAGCTTCTGATCCTTCACTTATTGTTGAATGGTTAGTTCCATTTCTTAGCAGTTGTCGGAATTATTTTGTCATCAAAGATTTAGTTAACTAAATCCGGATAAGTGTAGTATTCCCATGTGCTTTCTTTTAATGAGCCATACCCTACAAGTGTCCATATATTCAGTTCATATCTTATGTCTCTTACAGTGAAATGTTGCACTAATCTATTATGTATTAAAGCTTGTTAAAGTGTTAGTAGATATACAAAGTATAAAATTATTTTAGATTTTATCTAAAGTATGTTTAACATAGTTTAGACAGTTTATAGTAAATTGAATTAATAATTTTCATTTTGCTTACTTTATGTTAAAATGAATCAACACTATGCATAGTTACTGTGATGAAATAGCAAGTGAGCTTCATTATGAAACAAAAAGATATCAAACAATTCTACGAAACAATATTTTTTTAGAAACTATATGACATTTATACATGAACTATATTTCTGACAAATAATATAAACTACCATTTAACATGATTTTTATTTAGTCTATTGGTTATGTTTTATAGTTTTGATATTTAACTGTATATAAACTATGGAATTTCATGTTAACTACAAAATAGTAATGCATATGTCATTTTAGGTTTAAAAGTGGCAATTTATTAACAAGTGGAACAAGATTCAAAGTTGCATATGAAAGAGGATTAGCTACTCTAGATTTATTGTATACTATTCCTGAAGATAGTGGTGAATATTGGTGCCGTGTAGAAAACAAAGCTGGTCAAATAGAAAGTAATCATGTACATGTTTTGTAAGTTGTTATTCATATAGTCAATAACAATTGTTTTTACTGCTAGAGGGAACATTTAAGTTAAGCAAATACATAGCCACCATCTTACTACCCATACATAATCATTTAAATATTTATGAAATGTACATTTTAAAGAAATCTCATGTAGAATTAAGGTAAGAAAGGTCTTAATTAAATACAACCGTCCTGAGTGTATGTTAAAAAGAAGTTTACGTAAATGAAATGCAAATAAGTTAAACTTAAAACGTTTGAAATGATACTAGATCGTCGGCAAATAAAATAAGAGTTATTATTGGTGCGTATCAGAATCTTTAATATATCAATTTGCAAAATAATCAAAGTAACCTTTAAACACTTAAGTTTACAATTTATGTTGACAGAGATTCAAATCAAAGTTCGTCTCTTAAATTTCAGTCAGTATTCAGTACTTATAAATTCAGTTTGTCTCTAGGCAATGTAGAACAAAACTAAGTAAGAGGATTTGTTAAACGTTGTTCAACATGTCTGCAGCCTGTCATTTAGTAAAACTATAATAAAATTTTAGAGTACCGATTACGTTTGTAGTAGCTAGATTTTGTTATGCTGAATTTTCTATTTACCCATGCCACAGGCATATTTACAGAACTTGACAGTATGCCTTTAATTGTGTTTGTTAAAACTGAACGAGATTACCTAACAAAATTACTTTATAAGAAGCGCACAAATCTTCATGCATTTCCACATAATGGTAAATGATAGTGTGAAACTGGGATACAAAACTACTTACTGGGACTAAGCCTGTGAATTAAAATAAGAATAAATTCTTAAAAACTTCCATGGAACCAGGAAGTAAAAACATAGGATACGTTTATGAACCTAGCTACCATTTTACCAAACTCTTTAGAATGGTGGATTCGGACTTGTTTACACCTAATGCAATAGCGTCCATACATTTATTATCCATCATGAGTTTTAGTACCATTTTACACCATGATTTCATGATGTAATATTTCTGCTTTTTGAGTGTGTTTAACATATCTATTGTTTTCAGTACCGTTGATATTTTAACTTCATTTGCTTTCATTTTTATTGGTTTCCATTATTGATGATGATGTGAATTGTTTGAAAATAGACAGATTTATTTTGAAAAGGTCCAACGTAATTATGATTAAAATGATTAGTATGGCATTTGATGTAAATTACAATAATACTTGTTAAACACCAAAACTGTGTGCATAACCATTCATATTTATCTAAACTTTAAATGTCTCATAAATACTACACCTATGTGTATATTGTTCTACTGGTTTGTATACATGACATCATTCATATAATAAATGTGATAACAGCCCTACTTATGAGACAATGAAAATATTCAAATGAATTCACAAAATTGTTTTTTACTATATAAGTTTCTTCTTCATTCTGTTGCATTACCATAATTTTCTTATCGAATTTTTCTTTACCTTAATTATATTGGCAATAATTTAGGAACAGGATGATTTAAAATATTCCCCTTCCCCCCAACCTTATTTCTTAAGCCAAATATTTATCTAAATTTAGATCATTTAAATATGTACACACGCACATATGCACAAACATACCCACGTATATATCAACCCATATTAACTATGAGACTATGCAAATACGAATTCCATAATCGTTGAAATTCGAATTGAAAGAGAAATTCTAACTTTCATCAAATCGATAAATTACAAAAATTTTCTTAATACATTTAGATGCTTGTTTTAAAAATGTAAAGGAAAGTGAATTTATAGTAATTTAATTTAAGAATATCCCGATTCTAAGTGATAGGAAACACTAAAGTTACATAAATCGTCATATTACAAGAACACTGGAACAGAGTATCCAAAATCTTTTATTTTAAGAAAATTAAACCATATGCTTATTGTTGCAGTACTAAACGTTACAATTAACATAGTAGTATAATAAGTAGAATAATAATACTTAATAATTAAATTAATACTTCTTTCTCACATTATTGCTTAGATTAACTAACAATCACTGACTACTTAATTATTATTTCTGAAAGTAACATCTACTTTTGGTTAAAAACGTTTATGACTATTGTTAGAATAAAAATTACTAAAGAAATGCAATTACTTTAAGATTAATTTCTTCAAAGTGAAAAAGAAAATTGGTGTTTATTAAATCAACTTCGGTGTTGATACTCGTTTACTTATCTATTACCAATTATATCATATTTCATAAAATAAGTACAGGCGAATCTGTGATAAGTACCTGATATTTTTTCCAGAGAAAAGTTTAAGAATCACTTTGTTTTAGATACTACTTATATTGAAACAAAATTCAGCTGATAGGTCCTCTATAAGTTAATTTATTATCGTGCTATATAATTTACAGTTCGATTGTATGAGAAAATATACGAACATACATTAATGATATAGTCACTTAATGAATATTGTACTGAGTCGTATAATCCAAAGAAAAGAATGTTCGTACCATCGTCAAACTCCTTTTATATAGAGGGGCATGATACTCCTACAATGATAATTTTAAGTGATTTGTAACGAATTGTGAAAGCGCAAATACATTCTTTTACTCTAAATTACTTTTTATCGGTGAGGCTTCCCACATACGTTACCAATTTAAAATTTATTAATCTAACCAAACAATTTTAACAAAGTCTTGTACAAGACGTACATTATATTACTGATTGAGTTTTTAGTTCAGCTGATATGTACTGTGATTCAAGTCACTGAAACTTGTTCACATTAGGTCAAAGCATTAAACGAATTTTCTGTATCATCCAAACAAGACGTGACATCTCTTATTACATATAAAGGAAGGAATTCCTTAAAGATATTAGGTTAGGTTCCTTCTCACGATTGAACTACTTATGAGTAGATGTATGATATCTCCGTGAGATATTATACTACTTCGATATATTTCTTTATATTCTGTATCGTAGAATAATTCATGTATATTTCATCTGCATTGAATTATACATAGCATGTATATAATGTTATGTATACCTCTACAAATTAGACGATTGTCATTTTTATTTCCTCTTTCAGATGTAACGCTAGTGCATCAGTAATCACACACAGCAATCTTTTACAAGGTACAGAGGGCTACAATTTGATAAAAGCTATTGAAGAAGTTGAACAGATGTAAGAGCCTAGTAAAATTAAATTTTAATTTATTTATGTAACCCCTTTAGCTCCCATAAAATGCCTAAACAATCTACACTTTAACAACTAAACTAGAGGATATTACAAATTTATTCTCGAATATTACTTTTCAGTGACGGAGATGAATACAGATACATAGAGGACGAAGAAGCTGATTCAGCTCCTCACTTTGATGTCAAACCTCAAGCAGCTACTATAGGTGAAGGTTCCCCAGTTAAATTTTTAGTACGTGTTAGCGGTAAACCAACACCACAACTTACCTGGTATCTCAATGACGAACCAATTGAACAAGTACGTCTTGTGAACTAATTATTAATTTGAAATAGGATTCTTTTCTCTTTCATAAAATGCAAGTACATTCGCACTAACATTTTTAAAAATTTCAGTCGTTATAGAGACACATATGGAAAAGGAAATGGTGATTAGGGCCGAAATCGTTGTAAAATATTAATTGCGATTAATCACAAAAATACTGTATTGACTACAATCCTTGCGGTCATTTATGTTGACAGTGAATATTCTTTTAATGGGTAGATGAACATAACTACATGTACGAACCACTATAAGTGCAAGCAATCAGTTTTAAATGGCTAGATAATTTTATCAATACAACTACATTAGAAATACTAGAAGCATAATCATCTGTTAGGTTAGTTAAGACATACTTATAGAGATTCGTCAAACTGTTATATATTTTAACATATAAAATACTAATTCAATCCTTCCACTCGTTGAGAGCGTAGAAAAACCATCAGCCCAATATAAATGATCTGATTATGAATCGCAACATTTAAAGTCTAAAACTGAAATCTTGGATAGCCATCTAGAGTTAGTATTATTAGTAGCTCAAGATTCAAAGAACAATTCATCAAGATGGATTAAAAGCTTTGAAACCTCATTTTAATAAACTTGATAAGTATGGTAGTTTTTTTACATGTGCCTAATTAAAAATTATCATTAACACTTTCAGGATTCAATTACGAAAATCTATAGTGATGGTGCAATAAATTACTTGGAAATGAGTCGGTGTCCTGCATTACAAGGAACTAATAAGCTACATGTTAATGCACAAAATCAATTAGGAAAAGCTGAAGCTGAAACAATTCTTACAGTTGTATTGGCAGAAGATTTCAGACCAGATTTAAAACATGTTAAACCAGGTAATCAAATAATTAGATTTTGTAAACTGTAACTAATCATGTCTATTTAAATAGTAAGATAATGGTATGAGTTTTATAAACGTAGAGTAAGCTAATGAACAAATCCGTTATATTTTGCACAATTACTTGAAGTAAATGTAGAAAAAACTAGAATATCTAAAAGAGGTCGAAGAATACCTTTAGGGGAACATTTGTTCTAATTACGTTGTCTTAGTAACTGTTCACTAACTAATACTATTTGCAACGTATGTGCTACAAAAATGAAAGGTGAAAATTTCCAACTTTCCCTTCTCAGAGCTGAGAATCTAGAATTTACGTTATCTGGAATTTCAAATTAAATGTACAATAAATATCAGATAAAGTTTCATAATATTGTGACTCCAAATTTTCTGAATAAGTAGACAATAAGTTAGTACTTGCAAGTTTATGAGTAATGTTAAATTACTTTAATTATGGTTAACTAAATGATGAATAACTTCATTTAACGTAATTATTCCAATGTATTACTGCAATTTTATTGCAGCAGGACTGATTTGCACTCAAGAACTGTTACCATATAAATGGTAGGCACAAAATTAGTGTGGTAAGAAGCTGATATCTTTGGTATAAACAATGCATCAATCTATGTAACATTTTAGCAGATTTACTAAAGGTTATTCACAAATGACGTATTATATTACTGAAAGCACTGCTTGAACCTCAAAGTATTTAGTACTGTATCAATAAAATTGTTGGTATATTGTTGATTCTGATAAATGAAAACAAACCTCTAACTTAAAAGTAATTAGCTCATAGTCGTCGAACAAATCACACGTTTCACTTAAATGTACACTTTCCAAATTGAGACAAAATCAGAAAGTTATAGAATCATGTCACTAAAAAGTAAAAACAACCTCTAGTTGTATCTACATATAACAATGAAAGGTCGTCGCTCCGTATCACAAATTGATGGAAGTGGGAATCCTATGATTGAATGTCGGCCTAGTGGTACAGAGAGTTTGCCAACCTAGGGCGGAATTTAGAGTGTGCAATGCTGAGGAGTTGGGGAATTCAACTCCAACGTTGGAGTGGACAACACCGGGTATGAAGACATCATGGGACAACATGGACTGGGAGAAAGGAATGATAATGGTGAGGGGTTTGTCAACTTATGTGCCATGAACAAAATGATTATAGGTGGCACCATATTCTCCCACAAACGTATACACAAAACTACATGGGTTTCACCGGACCACATTACGGAGAACCAAATTGACCACATCTGCATCAATAAGAAGCTCAGAAGGACTATGGAAGATGTAAGAGCAAGGAGAGGAGCTGACATAGCTTCAGATCACCATCTGGTAGTGGCTAAAATGAAACTGAAGCTGAGGAAGCACTGGATAACTGGAGCAACAGTATTACATAAGTTTAATACAGCCCATCTCCGGGATACTAACAAACGCAACGAATTCAAATTAATTTTCAGCAACAAGTTCCAGGCATTTCATGATCTACTAGAAGAAGGTGGAAATAATATGGAAGACAACTGGAAAGAGATTAAGGGAACAATAACTTCAACATGTCAGGAGGTTTTGGGTCTTAAGAAACAACACCAAAAAGAATCGATTTCTGTTAGTACTCTGGACAAGATCCAAGATAGGAGGAACAGAAAGACAGCGATCAACAACAGTCGGACAAGGGCAGAGAAAGCCGAGGCACAGGCCGAATACACCGAAGTCAACAAGCAAGTGAAGAGGAGCATCAGGTTGGATAAACGAAAATTTGTTGAGGACCTAGCAATGACAGCGGAAAAAGCTGCAAGAGAAGGAAATATGAGGCTCTTATACGATACAATGAAGAAGTTATCTGGGAAATTCAATAAGCCAGAATGGCCAATCAAGAACAAGGCTGGCAAACCAATCACTGAAGAGCATGAACAACAGAACAGGTGGGTAGAACACTTCGAAGGACTCTTGAATAGACCAGCCCCACTGAACCCACCAGTCATCGAAGCAGCAGCCACGGATCTCCCTATAAGCACAGACCCACCAACAGTCGAAGAAATCAAAATGGCCATCAGACAGATGAAGAGTGGTAAGTCAGCAGGACCAGACAATATACCGGCGGAGGCACTGAAGACAAATATAGAAGCAACTTCAAAGATACTCCACATTCTCTTCAGGAAGATTTGGGAGGAAGAACAAGTTCCAGCAGACTGGAAAGAAGGGTACCTCATCAAGATACCAAAGAAAGGCGATCTCAGCAATTGTGATAACTACAGAGGCATTACTCTACTTTCAGTACTAGGAAAAGTCTTTAACAGAGTGTTACTGAACAGATTAAAGGACCCAGTCGACGGCCAACTCCGAGATCAACAGGCCGGATTCCGTAAAGATCGATCATGTACCGATCAAATCGCTACTCTACGGTTCATTGTTGAACAATCGATTGAATGGAATTCACCACTTTACATCAACTTCATCGACTATGAAAAGGCATTCGACAGCGTGGATAGGAGAATATTATGGAGCCTTCTACGACATTACGGCGTACCCGAGAAGATAGTCAACATCATACGGAATTCTTACGACGGACTACATTGTAAAATCGTGCATGGAGGTCAGCTCACAGATTCATTCGAAGTGAAGACCGGTGTCAGATTAAGCTGCTTACTCTCGCCCTTCCTCTTCCTACTGGTCATCGACTGGATCATGAAGACTGCAACATCTGAAGGCACTCTCGGAATACAATGGACAACATCGACGAAACTAGATGACTTGGACTTTGCAGATGACCTAGCTCTTCTTTCTCACACACATCATCAAATGCAGAAGAAGACCAACAATATAGCAGCAGCCTCAGCAGCAGTAGGCCTCAACATACACAAAGGGAAATGCAAGATCCTCCGATACAAAACAGCAAACACTAACCCAATTACACTTGACTTGGGGAGAAATTCTGGAAGACGTTGAAACCTTTACATATCTTGGCAGTATCATCGACAAACAAGGAGGGTCTGATTCAGATGTGAAGGCACGGATTGGTAAGGCAAGGGCAGCATTTCTACAACTGAGAGACATCTGGAACTCAAACCAACTGTCAGTCAATATTAAAGTCAAAATTTTCAACACAAATGTAAAGACAGTCCTGTTGTATGGAGCTGAAACTTGGAGAACTACGAAAAGTATCCTACAGAAGATACAAGTATTTATAAACAACTGTCTGCGTAGGATTCTCCGGATCTCTTGGCCAGATACCATCAACAACAACCTTATGTGGCAGAGAACTAATCAACTTCCAGTTGAGGAAGAAATTAGGAAAGGACGCTGGAGATGGATTGGACACACACTGAAGAAACCATCAAACTGTGTCACGAGACAAGCATTGACTTGGAATCCTAAAGGCCAAAGAAACAGAAGAAGACCCAGGAACACATTGCGTCGGGAACTAGAAACAGACATGAAGAGAATGAACAGCACTTGGGAAGAGCTAGAACGGAAAGCCCAGGACAGAGTTGGCTGGAGAATGCTGGTGGGCGGTCTATGCTCCACTTGGGGTAACAGGCATTGATTGATTGATTGAATGCTGAGGAGTTCTATACCATAACGAAACAGCTGACTAAAGATCTCTGATTTTCAGTGGTATCCTACCAAGATTAATCTGTGACCAATTAAAAAACGTAATACCAATCTTCACAAACCACCTCAAATCAAATAAATCAATGTTTGACACGAAGCGGACTGAGTTCGAATCCCAGTGTGAACATCAACATTGGGATGCCGGTACATCCAGCCGATGAGTCCCAAATAGGACGAAGCGCGAGTCCTGGATTCCGCTTGCCAGTCACAATCCAAACTTAAATATATAACTTGTGTAATAACGCTATATCGAAGCAATCCGCTCAGGATGCACATATGGCAACAGAGACTGACCAGTTTCAGTCCATTACAAATCAACGGGAAGATACAAGTTTATCCTAATTAAATCAATGTTCGTTTACATCTTTTATTTCAAGTAAGT
Organism: Schistosoma mekongi; assembly: GCA_034768735.1. NCBI lineage: Eukaryota > Metazoa > Platyhelminthes > Trematoda > Strigeidida > Schistosomatidae > Schistosoma > Schistosoma mekongi. The sequence continues at coordinate 44,688,396 of CM068306.1, forward strand.
ACATGTTAATTCCCACATGATGTTAAGTGAAACGAGTTCATACTGTGACATTGAACTTGCAATAATTTCACTTTTTCCAAATAGGATTATTAATGAATAAAAAGGAAATAACAATATAAGTGGATATATTTCTTTTAAGTTTAATTCGACACTTTATTCAACATCCATAAATATTAAAATTATAAAGTACATTTGTATTTATTAACTAATTTTTAATAGTATTAAAAATAGTAATATATAACGGAACAATCAAATTATCATGTAGTTAAGTTATTTCATTAAAATACAATAAATGTATCACATGATTATTTAACAACTACGAAACATTTGAAATATTAAAAATTAAAATGAAACAAAAGATTCAAGATTCATTACATTAGAATAGATCAAACTAGAAATTGTAATCATCTAAATAGATTTATGTTTTACAATTACTTGAATGAAAATACCATTTTCCAAAATAGAAAAATTTCGATGTATTTATTGTTTGAAACATGTCGATTTTCAATGTTTTAATCATATCAATTTCTAAGTTATTACGTATTTAATAATTCATTTGGGATGGTTATTTTTGGGGAGATTGGTAATTTATTTGATTGAATATGTCACAGGTTGATGTTGGCAGGGTATCATTGAAAACCAGGGGGGCAATGGACATCTGTTTCGCTCTAGTGTGGAACTTCTCAGCAGTGCGTCCCCGAGATTCCACACTAGGGGCTTCAAGTTGACGGCGAGCGCCTAACCATCTACACCACTCGGTCAGCATCCAATCGTAGAATTTTCCACTTTTGAATAGTACCCTGCCAACGTCAATCTGTGACAAATATAATAACAAATTAGAATGAAGCTTGAAATATGAAGATAATTTAAATCAAGATGATAACATTAGTAAACTTAAATAAAAAAGGGCAAATTAAAATTGTTTTTATACCTTAGTAGCTATTTGACAATTACTGAAACAATACAATCCTACCAAATAGTAGTAATATCTAAAAGTGATTTAAGTAATAAAGTTCTTCATTGAGAGATAGAAATTGTGACTATAATCGTTTTAGTTTTGATCTTAAGAAGACAATAGCTCACTCTCGATCCATAATTGGTGAGTCATATGTTAGTAATCACAATCAAGTTTAATTACCATCATTTGACATCACTAACATAGTATCTCCAATAGTCAAGTACTTATGCTATATTATTTAAATGCACGTTTATTTGATTAGTACATGTTAATTCCCACATGATGTTAAGTGAAACGAGTTCATACTGTGACATTGAACTTGCAATAATTTCACTTTTTCCAAATAGGATTATTAATGAATAAAAAGGAAATTCGACCTCATCAAAATATTAAATATAAGATTATTATTAACTATTTATAGTATTAAACTAGTAATATAACGAACAATCAATTATCTGAAATATTCATAAAATTAAAGTATCACATTAAAAATTAAAATGAAACAAAACGATTCAAGATTCCATTACATTAGAATAGATCAAAACTAGAAATTGTAATCATCTAATAGATTTATGTTTACATTACTTGAATGAAACTACCATTTTCCCAAATAGAAAAATTTCGATGTATTGTAGTGTTTGAACACATGTCGATTTTCAATGGTTTAATCTATCAATTTCTAAGTTCTTACGGTATTTAATAAGTCATTTGGGATGGTTATTTTTGGGGAGATTGGTAATTATTTGATGAATATGTCACAGGTTGATGTGGCAGGGTATCATTGAAAACCAGGGGCAATGGACATCTGTTTCGCTCTCGTGTGGAACTTCTCAGCAGTGCGTCCCCGAGATTCCACACTAGGGGCTTCAAGTTGACGGCGAGCGCCTAACCATCTACACCACTCGGTCAGCATCCAATCGTAGAATTTTCCACTTTTGAATAGTACCCTGCCAACGTCAATCTGTGACAAATATAATAACAAATTAGAATGAAGCTTGAAATATGAAGATAATTTAAATCAAGATGATAACATTAGTAAA